>NJDC01011542.1:7163-24894 GCA_002245475.1 Calephelis virginiensis | reverse complement strand
TTCGGGGATATGGGCGTGAATATACTTATCTAAACAGTTAGTACGTAAAAAGTACAATTTTTAAGACAAAAAAATGGCCAAGTGTAAGTCGAACTCGACATGAAGGATTTCATAGCGCTATTTTATAATAAGAGATATCCTAATATAGTACGTAAGTCTAGCAGGTAATATTTGACTAATGACCATAAATACAAAAAATTTCTTAACAATAAAAAAAATGTATTTCAAAATATTTATTGTTAGTATTTTAATAACTTTAGAAGCATGAATTAAAATTTTAGGATATTATACATAAATACCCTGTTTAATTGATGAAAATATTTTTTTTAGTTTCTTTTCGTTGTTGTCTATGGTTAATATGTAAATTCGTCTTTCGATATCGCTGCATCTTGCTCAGCGCGTTTACTGCTATTAGGAACTTTGTTCTAAAATTTAAATTATTAAGTAATTACTGAATTAACAAACGCTTAAATTCCTAGTATTATTATGTTAGCAAATTACAAGCAAATTCTGGGTTAAGCTTGCGTGATCTTTAGTATACGTAAAATCAATCATTTAACGCACAACTACACAAAACCGTCTTTAATTTTAATATTATGTCATCTATAAGCAAATAAATATGTATTCTTAAGTATTACGCACTGTTAAAGATTTCTCATCGATGTAAGATATATGGGACCAATTTGGGAGTATACCATCTATCTTTTACTGGAAAAATTAAAATGTTTTTTTTTCTAGTTTCTTAGAACTTTTCCCTTTTTCTTTTAAACCTTCCCTGGACTTGAACAAATAATTAAGAAAATTTATAGAAGAAGGCGTTACTTTTCGGAAATCCATACTTAAATACAAATAAAATTATTTAATTTGCAATTTCTCGCCAAAAAAATGTAGACGTTTATGGCGTGACAAAACAGGCAAAATGAATTGGACTTACCGGAAGCTAGAACTCCCAATTATATCCAGCTCCACACAATACACACCACTAAACTGTTTCATTAGCACCAAAAATTCACAAACTACTAAAAACTCAACGTATATCTCTCGCTTCGTAACCGAAGCATCATCAGGAAAATTCAACTGCACTCAACAAAAGTATCTGCTTGACTTTCGTAACCACAGACATAAAAAAAACGTATCTTCACGCCCATATCCCCGAAGAAGTAGGCAGAGGCACAACCAGGGTACCCACGACTAGCCGAAGATACTAGGTCCCACAATGTGATAGGTGGCAAGCCTATCGCCAACCGGGCACATATCCTATCCCGAGCAACATTTTTTTATTAGAAAATTGGAAAAATCCAATTTTCTTTTTGTTGCCCGACCCGGGATTCAAACCCGCGACCACAGACATAAAAACACTATATATTGTCCAAGTAACTTGAAATTTTAAATGTAGAAACATTTGAATGTAAGTGACTTTGTAATTAGTGTATGACTTTGTTATAAATTTCAACCATACTATTATTGAATGCAAAACTTTCTCTGTCTATTACGATTATTATCGGTTTAAATTGGCTTAGCTTTTACACTGACAGACTACATGAACGAAGTCGCGGGTACAGCTAGTCTAGTCTACATTGCTAGTTATTATAAAGAGGAAACATTTGTTTGTACTAATAGCATGTACTCCTAAATTACTAGATGTATTTAAAAAAAATACCACTGGAAGCCGGGGTCATAACCGATGAACATATACTTTTTACTGCGGGTAAATGCTTCATTCCTGCGGGAAAACGGGTAATAAGACAACTTGTAGTAATATTATCCTTCGGTAGTTATCTTTTTCACATAACTTCTGAACGGCTCAACCAGTTGGTTTGAAATTTCGATAGTCGGTATTCGATGGTTTACTGGATAATTTAAAACGCAATTAGAGGTAGGTGGCACTGCTGTCGGTATGTAATTTACACTTACATACCGACAACACATAAAAAATAATATTTAATTGCTTGTTTGTTTGTATTGAGTAGGCTCTGAAACTACTCAACCGATTTGAAAAATTCGTTTATCTGTTTTCTCTGAGGAATATAGAACACGTTATTTCTAGGAAAAACAGGCAATTTGCCAACCCGTGTGAAGCCGAGACGGGCTGCTAGTATCACAATAAAAAAACAATTACCATAAGAAATAAAATGTAAGTATCTTCACGCCCATATCTCCGAAGACGTAGGCAGAGGTACAACCAAGGCACCCACCACTAGCCGAAGACACTAAGTCCCACAATGTGATAGGTGGCAAGCGTATCGCCAACCGGGCACATTTCCTATCCCGACCAATATTTTTTTTAATTCGAAAATTGGAAAAAACCTATTTTCATTTTGTTGGCCGACCCGGGATTCGAACCCTGGACCTCATGCAGTCAAGTCCAACACCCGGACCGCTAGACCACAGACAATTTACCACACCATATTTACTTACCATAATTTCCTTTATCCATACAAATACACTAAAGAATGGATATAGAGCAAACTATTTATAAAATTAAAATTATGTCAAAATATTCGAACTCATACATGTATTAAAATGGTTAGGTCAATGTTGCCATACATAATATACGCATGTTCGAATTTGTGTAATCACGCACAAAAAAAAAATTAGAATACCAAATTTCAGAGCTAATACACTTAACTGTTTGTCTTTGTTTAAAGGTTAAGGATACTGTGATCTTGGATAATAAACCCAGATAGCAATCGCACAGATTAGGCTGGAGGAATAATGTCAATACTTGTTATTATCGTGTTTCGACTTGGATGGTTGTTAATTTATTTTTATGAGATAAGATAGCGATTATACATATATCCTGATGGTAAGAGATAACTGTGGCCTATAGACACCATAGATATTGTAGGTGCGTTGTCTTATGACCGAGGTGTAAGGCCAATGGTGCAAGACTATCGACGATACTGTCATTATGGTGACAGGAATAGGTAAGGCAGTGGATCCCTGTCTGGACAGTACAGCACTCTACTACCAGTGGTCTTGTTGGTGCCGTTGTTGTTGGTCAGGAGTTGGTCAGGAGTGAGCGAAGGTTAACGGGATCATCCCTTTAACTTTCGCTCACTCCTTACGAGTTGCCAGATAGGAAGGCAGATCCGCAATTTTACACAGGAGACCTGGGGGGTGATTATGTATCTCAGTTGCCAACTCAAACTGCAAAAGTGTACATCAAATGACGTCATTTGTGTTTGCTATCTCTATTGTATTTCTGTTGGTCACTGGAGATAGCAAATATAAAACACGTCATTTGACAGCTATTTGATGTACACTCATCCACTTTGAGTTGTCAACTGTGCTACATAATAAGCACTAAAACGAGAAAAAAATTTAAAAAGTTTTAACACAAAGTATTTGATATCAAGAAACGTCAATTAAATCCGCATCCAAAATCCGAAATCCGTATGTTAGCTGTAGCTGTACTGTAAACCAGTAAAAACTGAATAAAATTGATGTAAAAGGCTAATTGAAATAAATCCTACGGGAAAGTAACAACGGATTTTTACTACAAATTGTCCTCTATATCCATAGATGTAACTGGTGCATATTTATTTATTTTATTTGTTTATTTATTTTACACTTTATTTTACACTTAATAGAGAATTGACAGCGGGAAAATACAAATATAAATATTGTACAAAAGGCGAGCTTATCTCTAACAAGAGATATCTTACAGCTAACCTTAGATAGAGAAAAACGATACAAAATAAAAAGCGATAGGTAGACAGTGTACAAGCTTAAGATTAAAGAGATAAAAAAAAATAATTCAAATTATAAACTGTTCCATATAAATACTTACTTAACTACTACTACGTATATTGCAATAGCAAAAAAGGTAAAAAAAACTGATATACGAGTAAATGTTATACCTACTAATAGTTAAATTCTAACAACAAGTGCTACCATTTTGGACTAGAGGAGTAAAACAGTTTTAAACGATTTTTAAATGAGGTTATGGATGTACTATTACGAATATCAAGAGGAAGGGAGTTCCATAGCCTTATAGCATGTACTGTCAAAGAGCGCTATTTTAGGTCCGAGTTTTAACTTGTGTCTATAGACCTTACCCTCCTGTGTGGAACACGACAAGGAAGTGCACAGACAACGACTATAATAGACATTTAAAAATTTTAACTGATAGAATAATCCAGTACTTGATTATAAAAAGGGCGTCGGGGTCATTACATCTTGACAACAAAAAAACTATTACTACTATTGAAGTATCTCTTCAATGATACCGCAGTTTTATTTTACTTTTGAAGTTAGACTTCTTTGGACGCGTTATGAAAAATGATGACAGTGAAATTTTTAGGATCCGTCACATAAAAGTTACAATATGAAGTTGCAGCTGAGAGCAAAATTTTTAGATGCGCGCGCATCTGTTGTACAAAAGTAACATTGTGAAGTTGCCTGCGTTATAAACATATTTCTACATTCACATACGTGATTTAGTTACATACAAGTGCAATTCACATATGTTTCGTCACAGATTTTTTTATTTTTTTTTAAAGAAGGTATAACTTCTCATTCGCGTACATGAGTACGCGCACCCATTTTTTTTCTTTTTTCAATTTAATTTCTGGTCATCACTGTCTCAGGCATAATAAAACAAATTAATTGATCAGCCCATGTGTTTGACCTTTCGAGTGCCACTTAAAAACCGTCATCTTCCCGTCTTAGTCAATGTCCTCTGTGGAGAATAAACTATCTATCACCCCGCCTAGCAGCTTGAACGAGCCTAACGAAGGCTTTTTTTATAATACTGGAAGGCAAACTAGCAGACCTATTTCCTGATGGTAAGAAATTCACGCCGCCTAAAGACATCAAAATTGGTAATGGTACGTTGCCTACCTGAGGTGGGGATGTTAGGCCTCGAACAAAAGTAATTTTAACGGCTACCTTATTATCCGAACTGGAACATGTCAAGGGCAAGCAATAAAAAAAATAGGTAAGGCTGGATTGGTCCAGACGAGTCGCTGCGAAACTCTACCGTCTGGTCAGATCTCACGGTGCTAGTTGCTCGCCTTTAACGAGCTGCCTGGCAGCTGGCAGGAAGGTAGCTGGTCTATTCTGCAAAGGAGCCAACACGGCGAAAAATGAAAAAGACCACTGGTGATAGAGTGTTGTGTAGAAGCTCGTCCAGGTACGGAACCAGCGCCTTAGCTATTCATGCAGCCATAACACTGTGTCTGTCTTATTCCTTCTGATCAGGCAATCCCTGTGCTTATTCACTGTTTTATCACTTAAATAAAATAAATACAGCGTCGTCCTCGGCCCTTGATATGTGTGTATGTTTCAATTCAGTCAGACTTTTCTAAAATCTAAGTTTGTGTTATTAGGAACGGGGCATCAAACTAATCAAATGCGGAAAGAGTGAATGAATGGGTTTGCTTGGAATGGTACTAAGAGTGGAACTAACTCTGGTACTAGAGAGTCCTCGGTCTACGTTTTGTAATAAAAATGAAATTTAGTACGGTAACAAACTTTGATAGAGTGTGTAACTAGAGTATGTTTTTGTAATATGGCGGTTCAAGTGGGTGAAAAACATGTTCCAAGATTCCGTTACGTATTTAGATACTAACGAGGTTATTTAAAGCTTCTTAAAAGTACTTGTAGAAAGTAAACACATTACCCTTTTTGTGTTATGTAGGTTAAAATATTTGAATTAAGGTTTGTAGGTACGAAGTCGTGTCTCCAACACAAAGCATTTTTAGAAGCGCTCTCGAAAACGTTACAGGGTCACAGTGGTTAGGCTCAATGTTTATACTGCACTAGTTGCTTCTAGAAATGTTTTAACCGATGAAAAAATTGAGGATGTTTTCATTTCTAGCAAAAATTTTTACCAGGTTGCGTTAGACGGAAAGATTATGTTTTTTGAGAAGGTATATTTGTAGATTTCTATTTTCCTTATAACATTAACATATATAACATTAACTATATTAATAAAATACTCGCAGTAAGGAAAATTAGACTTGGCATGACTTTGTCTAGATTTAATTTCTTTTTAGAGATAAATAAGCATTTCCATCGAGAATAATTTGTTATGAACTTACGAATGAAGATCTAGACGTCTGAATTTCCGGATTTTGTGTTAATTTTATACTAATATCTAAATAGTTATTTCTATTTATTAAAATTATTGTTAACCTATAGCAGAAGCACTAAATTTGCTTACTTTGGTAACCCAAAGGGCACACACGACTAGCCGAAGACAATAAGTGTTATGATAAGTGACAAGCCCATCGCCAACCGGGCGCATGTCCAATCCCGAGCAACATTTTTTTGCCCGACCTGGGAATCGAACACGGGACCTCATGCAGTCAACCTGGACCGCTAGACTACAGAGGCGATATACCTAAAACATAAACCTTGCTTATTTATTTATATCAAATCGTATTTTTAGCCCCCGACGAAAAAGATCGCTGTAATAAGCTGTGTGAATGTCTGTGGCATCATTGCTTTAAAACGAATGGACCGATTTCGATGCAGATGTTTTTGTTTAAAAAGTAACGCGATGAAGATGATTCTTATATATGATTATATATGAAAAAAGAAAAAAAGAATGGTTGCGCGTACTTACGTACGCGAATGAGAAGTTATACCTTCTTTAAAAAATAATAATAAAATCTGTGAAAAAAAATATGTGAATTGCACTTGTATGTAACTAAATCACGTATGTGAATGTAGAAATATGTTTATAATGCAGGCAACTTCATGATATTACTTTTGTACAACAGATGCGCGTGCATCTAAAAATTTCGCTTTCTGCTGCAACTTCTTATTGTAACTTTTGTGTGACGGATCCTAAAAATTTCACTCTCATCATTTTTCATAACGCGTCTAAAGAAGTCTAACTTCAAAAATAAAATAAAACTGCGGTATCATTGAAGAGATACTTCAATAGTAGTAATAGGTTTTTGTTATCCAGATGTAATGACCCCGGCGCCCTTTTTATAATTACTGGATTATTCTATCAGTTAACATTTTTAAATAGTGTTATGCAGAAGATCGAATTTAGTACCACCATTGGCTTCACAGCAATGCCTATTATAGTCGTTGTCTGTGCACTTCCTTGTCGTGTTACACACAGGAGTGTAAGGTCTGTCTATAGTCACAAATTAAAACTCGGACCTAAGATAGCGCTCTTTAACAGTACACGCTATAAGGCTATGGCCCTTCCTCTTGATATTCGTAAGAGTACATCTCGTAAAAAACTGTTATACTCCTCTAGTCCATAATGGTAGCACTTGTTGTTAGAACTTAGCTATTATTAGTAGGTATAACATTTATATCAGTTTCTTTTACCTTTTTTGTTATTGCAGTATACATATTAGTATTTAAAAACAAGTAAAACATAAACCTAGCTCATTTACTAATATCAAATCGTATTTTTAACCCCCGACGAAAAAGCTCGCTGTAATAAGCTGTGTGAAGGTCTGTGGCATCATTACTTTAAAATGAATGGACCGATTTCGATGCAGATGTTTTTGTTTAAAAACTAATACGATGAAGATGATTCTTTGCTATATATATGAGTCATTTTCTCATTTTAGTGCTGTAAAAGATCATCGGGATACGCGTGTTTAAATATATGCATAAAATAATAAATTTGTACAAATTTTAGATAAACCCAGAATTTCATTTTAGACTGGATTTGGACCCGCACTAACCTAACCATTTGAGCTTTAATATATTCAAATCCTGTGGCGAAATATTAACTTCCTTTCTTAACGTTTACGTCGGGACAGAACAAGCGCTAAATCAAAATATATTGATAAACTAATTAAATATGAATAGTTAAATTTATGTTTCTAGATATATCTTCACTTTAATTATTCAATTAAGTATCTTCACGCCCATATCCCCGAAGAGGTAGGCAGAGGTACAACCAAGGCACCCACGACTAGCCGAAGACACTAAGTCCCACAATGTGATAGGTGGCAAGCCTATCGCCAACCGGGCACATTTCCAATCCCGACCAACTTTTTTTTTTAAATTAGAAAATTGGAAAAATCCAATTTTCTTTATGTTGGCCGACCCGGGATTCAAACCCAGGACCTCATGCAGTCAAGTCCAACACCCGGACCACTAGACCACAGAGGCGAATTATTCAATTAAACAAATCTTAATTATTTACCTGATTATAAGTCTAGTTATTATAAAGTAATCATACAAACGGACTTAAGTATAATGATTCCTACGTGTAATATTGTTTCCTAGCAAATTGCATTTTTAGTAGATATGGCTATTGCATTAGCTTCACAGCTAGGTATTGCATAAAATTAAAGTTTTTATGAAAATACGTTTCGTTGCTATTCGAAACGGAACGGTTGTTCCGTTGCACATAGACACCACAACTGTTACCGGTGTAAGTCCACCAGTTACTCTAACCTCCAGCGCTAAGCAGTAGGGTAGCTCTTGAATCTTCATTTCTTTTAAATTGGAAATCGGAACGGATATATCAGTTTAGGTACTTTTAAAGACAATACTATCTCATTGTTAACATTTAGTTAGTAACTAGCTGTCCAGGCCAACTTCGTTCTACTCGTTCAGTTTGTATGGGAAAAATTAAAATGTTTTTCCTAGTTTCCTAGGAGTTTTTCCCTTTTTCTTATGTTTCAAACCTTCCTTGGACTTGAAATAACTCTAAACCTTTATGTGCCAAAATAGATTCAGCCGTTCTCGAGTGATAGCGAGACTAACGAACAGCAATTACAAAACGATTATCGGATGCTTTCAATTTAGTTTAACTAGGTAAATGTTATTAATACGGTAGTACTGTGTTAAAGAATAGTACCTAAAAGAAGATATCCAATTTCAATTTTCACAGTACTAGCGGATTAATAAGATTTAGTTACAAATAAATTCAACGAATCTAATAAAATAATACCATTACCATTAGGTAACAATGTATTAGTACCTAGTTAATACTAAATGTCAATTATACGCTAGCATTGTGTTTAAGAGTACCTAAAATGACATACGATTCCAATTTTCCATATGGGCATGAATCGAGTTTCAAGGGTAACACTACAACTTGATGATGGGTATTGCCTTCTAATGCGAGTGGCAGGCATAGGCAGGGCGGTGGTACCAACATGGGTGAGCTGCAGCACAGGACTACCATATACATAAAGAAAAGAAACTACATATTTGACATGTTCTCATACAGACAGAGATTTTATAGATTTTATCCCTTCTCTTGGACAAGTACAATACGAGTATGAGAGATCACTAATGATAATTTTGCATTTCGTAAATCGGCAAAGAGAAATAGGTTAATCATGATTTAAACGCATTTAAAGTGCATAAAAGTTTACTTAAATTTCAAATAATATGATGTCGTCAAATATACAATTAAATATGCATTATAAGACACAGCTCAAAATAATTCTGTTCAAATAGCCTTGACATTGATATGGGACTGCCTTGGACATCCTTGGTAATTTTATCAATTACTAGCTGACCCCGCAGACGTTGTTCTGCTATATTTTTAATGTGATTTATTTAAAAAAATTGGGGTGAGTCACCCTTATCACTTAGGGGTATGAAAAATAGATGTTAGCCGATTCTCAGACCTACCCAATATGCTTACCAAATTTCAGAGGAATCGGTCAAGCCGTTTCGGAGGAGTATGCAGACTAACATTGTGACACGAGAATTTTATATATAAGATAAGATGTAAGTATTAAACTCTTGAATTGTCTATAGAAAGTTATGCGATGCGATTGATGCTTCCTTTAAAAAATACGTGGTCATCGAAAAGAGAACATCACAATATACTACGAAATAAAAATAGATTGGTTTTGTCCTTGATTGAAAATAAAATTATCTAACAAATATTTTAAAAACTATTTTGCTATTTAACACGTAACACTTTTTTTTAATTTTCAAATATTCAAATGAGTACTTGGATGAGATATTTATCTGAAATGGTTGATGGATATTGAGGGAAATAGTGTTTTTTTCAGCTAACGTAGACGGAGTTGGGTATAAAATAGTTTTGGTCTCATAAACAATAACTTTAAAGAGGCAGGGTCGTATTCAAGGCATGTTTCGATGTAGGCTACAATAAGAGTTTTCGGGACATTTTTATATTTTTTTTTTATATGTTCAATGATAAGGGAAAATAAAAAGGCAGATAAAATTTAAAGAACCTAATGTTGATTATATAGAATAAAAATCTGTTTGCGAAAGCAGATGCTTTCGATTTTCAGATGTCTTCTTTTAATTAACATCAAACTTTAAAAAATCATATTCATTACTGCACTCGATCTCACATATCTAATTTATTTTGTAATATAATAAAGAACCAGGTGTTACTTCTGTTAGTAAAATGTAAAAATTTAGAGGTCGGCAATGCATCTGCGATACCCCTAATGTTGCAGATATCCGTGATTGACGGTGATTGCTTTCCGTCATGAAACCCACTTGAACGTTTGCCTCCTCTTATATATAAAAAACACTTATAAAGAACATATAGGATATGTGATCGCAATCTTATAGTCCTTACATTATATTTTACACCACGTGTGAAAGTTTATCGCCTAAAATATGTTCACGTCACGGAACTTGAAAATGGCGACGCTGTCTGTCATGCAGCCGAAAAAGCAAAATTTGACAATGTAGGTGCACAAGCTGAAGTTACATGAGCAGCATTTGACAAGATGCCGACCTTTTCTCTTTTATTAAAATCAAATTGTGCAGCTAAACACTTCTTTTTGGTGGATAAGGAAGATTTTACAATTTACAAGTATGAAAAGAATACTCCTGAATTATAATAATAATACCAAAGCATTAAAACGGTACTTACCTAAAATATTTCAAATCTCATAAAATTTATACATGCTAAGAGTGGCAAACAGTTCATAAAACAAACAGTTCAAATCGTTCAAACTCTCATTTTGCCTATTCTTGCTTATGCTGATTCATGTTTTCTCAATGCTACGGAAACTCTTTTAAATAAACTTGAGAAATTCTAAAATTCTTGTATTCGTTTTGTCCTTGGTTTTCGCAAATTTGACCATGTCTCCATCTTTAGAGCAAAGCTCAAATGGCTTCCTATCCATCTTCGCATGAACTGTCATATACTTTGTCTTCTTTATAATATTCTGTATAATCCATCTGCCCCCTCTTATCTTCGGGAGCGTTTTAATTTTTTACAATCTAGTGAATCACCGTGTCGTTCTAGTCGTAGTTCAATACTTCGTTTTCCTGTATCTCACCCCCATTGTTATTCAAACTCCTTTACTTTTCATTATGTCAAATTATACAATTCACGCCCTCTAGAGGTCTGCGATAGCCCTTCCCTGCCCATCTTCAAAAAACGGTCTAAAGACTATTGCTTAACACTTACATAACAATTTGTGACTTTCAGGTTTTTATATGAACAGATTTATTAATATTATTTTATAATATGTTATTATTATGTTATTTATTTATGTGCATGATGCCTTCCACTGTTTCATCACAGATTCTAATTTTTAGGGTTGGCTGGAAGAAATCATCTGTAGAACTATATATAAGCCCATATTTTGTTTTCCCTATCTGTGTTTTATGTCATAAATTGTGTACAATAAAGAATTAAATAAATTAAGGTGTAGGACAAAAGTATTTTAGTGTTTTTCATTAAATTGTTGAGCCAATATTTTTATTTCACAATTTAAAAAAAAGATGTCCCCGAATCCCGCATTAATAGTTGCTGACTCAAGATTTTTATAAAAAGCTGGGAATCTAGCATATCTCATCTCGAAGCAAGGTTGTACATAAAAATTCACTAACCAAAAGTACAATAAAGTTGAACCATCTTACATTGGGGCCCTAAAGTTATACTTTGGGGCCCCAAGTGCTAAAATAGTAGAGACGCCTGACGGTACTGTAAGTAGTGTTTATTTATTTACGGATGAGTAAATGTTGCTAAACGCAAATTCGCTGCGGCATGCATGTAGCGACCTCTTTACATTCGCAGAAAACATTTTACGACCACTTTGTGGGCCATTTGAGCCGTAAAGCTGTTAAGAACAAAGCTAAATTCATTTTGCCCCATGAGTAATAATCATTTGCAGTTAATTTGACAGCTTATTCATAACAAGTAAAGGTCACTAGTACTGTGGCTTAAGAAAAAGGAAACCCAAACAGGAACACAGCAATGACAAACACTAACGATAGGCTCCTTAATGTAACAGGTAAGACGCTAAAAACAAATCTAAAAGAGGTTGTACGTATTAAAGCGTTCTGAGAAGGATGGAAGAACAATCGAGCTAGTGGGCAAATCATCCCCCGATAAATTATCAATGCCACTTCAAAACAACTGCAACACCAAGAATCTCACAATTGCATTTCCAACCTTCTAGACATAAGTAAACATTTTTTGACGGTCCCTAAGTCGTTAATTTTTGGAAAAGTCGCCACCAGTTCCGAGGAATTGGGTTACTCTTGAACCTCGATTCATGCAATATTGGAAATTGGAATCGGATATAACAATTTATTTACTTTTGGAATGACTTTTAGAGACAATAGGTACTTGTCAATAATTGACATTTAATTACTAATAAATGACAAGTGATTTTATCGGATTCGTAGAATCCCTTTGAAACTAAATGTTAATAAGCCTCAGAACTGTGTCCAAAAAATTATATACCCGATCCAATCACCAATTTGCATGAAATCGAGATAGAAGAGTAACCCTACTGGTTCCGGAAAGATGTTAATTTAAAAATAAGTGTTAAATATTAATCATAAACAAGAAAAGAGTGACTGTGCTATATTAGTAGTATAACCGTCGTATACAAGCCTCTATTTACTGCTGTAAGGCCATTTAAAACCACAAGAACTATTGTATAATAGTATGGTCAGGTACAATGAATACATTTTTTTACACCCATGTAACGCAGAACTTCAGCAAAACGGTCAACGATAACGGCTTGAAATTTGTGAGGTTAGGGTTTGTAGAGTAAGATTTGACATAGGAAAACTTTTTGAAAGTGTGAGCTATATTGTAGTCTCGTATTAGAAATATTTTACATGAAATTTTTGAAACGAAAACTTCTTTAGCGGCGTTGCGCACTTTTTTGGAATGGGTAAAAACTTTTAAACTCGCGTCAGGACACGCGACCTGATCGAAAATTAGTACCTAAGACAGCCCAGGGCGCTTGCGCGAATGTTCGTGTTGTCATGTTTGTGTACGATAGCGCAGTAAATGAATATTGTATTCTACTACATAAATTATAGTACTTTGCCTTTGTGTGCCTATATGTCTGGTTGCATGTCATAATTCGTTTTTATAGTGCCACCAACGTATTAGTTCAGTAATTAAATCTGAACTAAACTGATATAAACGCCAAACTAGAAATGCTGTTTAGGTATAAAACAAAAAAATTGGTCGCATTTTAATAAATACTAATGCCTATTCCGATTTTTTTTGACTTGGTTGTTTTTTTTCTCATTTTTGGCACTGGCATAAGCTTCTGCAAATTATCAAAATTAAAAAAAATGCGTTTAGTTATTACCTGAGTACACAAAATCGGACAAGAAATATGATTCAAGTTGGTCGTCATAATCAGTCATATCAGGGTCTTAGGTAAAGTGGTGCCATCTATGACCCAATTTCTTCGAGTGAGAAGTAGAAAAATAGCGCAATACACTTATTTCTTCATGACACTTCACTTGTACACTTTAATCAAACAAAAATATGTAAAATATCCCCGAGATTGCGTAATTTTACTCAATATTTACGAAATTTAATAATAAAAAAACTGCGTGCATCTTTTCTCTCGATCTCGTCAAAATGAAACTAGAATGTATTAATATAATTTTTGAACTCATAGAAACATACGATTCTTTTAATTTTGAGTGCTGCTGAGTCCTTTTCGAGAATATCTAACGTCCAAAACTTAACACAGATTTTCGTCCGTTTTTATTTTTGTAATCTGTAATTCATTGGTGCAAAGATGTGTTGGCCTCATTGCAAGCTATCATTAAAATGAGATTATCGAGAGTGCTGGCATATTCAACAAGTGCCTGGTATAGAGGGTACCATACCTGGAAATCTTAGGTATATGAGTCCCTTTAAGACTTAGCATCCCATCTAAAGGGTGGCAACCCACTGTTAACATTTTTGGTATACGCAGTGCAGGGCAACTTTGAAAGGATCGGGCAAGGAGGTATAAGGTTAAATGTTGTTATTGTAATATTTATATTTAAAAACATTCACTTAAAATAGTCCGCAAAAATGCTTCACTCGTTGTCATGCTATGTCGTACCTAGTACGAGTCATGACGTCACCAGCTTGCGAATGCGACTGCAGTCGGTAGTAATCAGTTTTATGCTTTGCTTACGTTATAACTTTGTATCTTGTATTTTGCGTCGGATAAAAATAATTTTAATTGATTTTTAATTTTTCTTAGATCGAATATGTTATCTATTTCGAACTGTTTCTCAAAATTGGGCTGGTGCTTTGGCTGTAACCCTGTATACACATCACAACAATGCCTACACATCGTCTGTAGACTATGTGTATCTTTTGCTGTTACGAAACCAATTGGTGTGACATGTGTACCTACAGACAAAACATTGTCTGTTTAATAAAAAGTAGGTATGTGTCTTCACGTGCGTATCCCCGGAGGGATAAGAGAAAAGTACAAACAGGTCACCCACGATTATTCGGAGGTTTCACTGGTTGTTTTTATTAGCAAACTGAAAGATAGATTTTGAATTGCTCGACCCGGAATCGAACCCGACACCTGTACACATGTACTCAACGCTAACAGCTGACCACTAGACCAAAGAGGCAATCAATAAAATCTGGCTGTCTCATAAAGCATAGGTATTAGTCGATTATTAGTTCCAGTAAAGGGAATCTTTGTTTGGTAAACATCTGAGGGACGAAGGATATACCAAATAAACCAACAACAAATTACTCACCCCTACATTACTGGCATAAAAAGAGAAAGGTAAACGCATAAGAAGCCCTAGAAACTAATGAAAGAAAAAGTGCTACCCATAATTATTATTCATGAGCAAATACACACCCTACTGAATAGTAACAGTGTAACAATTTCATCCAATAAATTTAACGATTTTAGCTTGAATTCGAGGATGGATGGTTATTAAAGGCTATCTTTTAATCCCTGACTTAAAAGAGGGGTGCTATAAGGTCGTCTGTGTGTGTGACTGTGCGCATGGGTGTGTGGGTGTGTGTCTGTAGCATCCTAACACCTAAACGTATGGACAAATGTCGATTCGTATACTTCTTTATTACGCACATACTTGCCTGATGATGCATAAATTTTGAACGGTTTTTAAATAGGTAAGTATTTTATCATTCAGGGGTGGTCCCATAAAAGTTTGTTTGATATCCGACAGCTTAATTTTGGGCAATTTTTCCGTTTTAAGTGTTTTTAACCTTAAACGGACATCGTTAAATAAGCTTAGTGAATGAACATTTTAATAAGCAGAAGTCAATTGTTTTGTGTCGCCATGAGAAACTATTGTTCATTGTATTCCACACAACAACAATAATTGGGGACGACATGTTAATCGCAATTTAACTTCATTCATTTATTTTCTGGAAGTATTACTATACTAGCGGCACGCTATGATTGCTGGTCTGACATTACAATAGTGGTGTGATTCTTAATTTATTAACGAAAAAGATATACCCAAATGCGAATTTGTATTATAAGATTTTTTAGCTGGTGTTGCAAGTAATCCTATTAATATTATAAATGCGAAAGTTTGTAAGTATGGATGTATGGATGTTTGTTACTCTTTCACACTCGAATGGCTGAACGGATTTGTCTGAAATTTGGAAGACAGATAGATTGTGACCTGGATTAACATATAGGCTATTTTTAATCCCGATCGCACACCGGGTTTCTGTGAAAACGCGGGCGAAGCCGCAGGTAGCAGCTAGTATCTCATACTTTAATCAAAAATTTTATAAAATGGTAATATAAATGTTTACTGTAACACAAACATGAAACAGGCCATTATAGCTAGTCAGTAGAATAAACGTATATAGATCAAGAAGCTATAGATTACCCAAGATATTATGTTGGCACTTGCCCTGTGCTAGAGTTGTATTTCTATAAATTTTCAAAAAATGAAAAGGTTCGCCCAGACAGGATTTTAACCTGTAGGTACCGTTGCGTCTCAAGTCGGCGAGTGCTATAACCGTTTGAACTACGATATTAAAAAAAAATACTTTAAATTTTTTCAACAGTTTGAATGCCCTTCTAACTTCGCTACGAGCGAACATAAACATAAACTTCCCGAGCATATTAAAGACTTACCATTCAATAAATTTAAAAAATGTATTAAGATAAAGTTGTATGGTAAGGGTTATCATGAGATTTCAGAATATTTAGAAGACAGAAATGCTTGGGATTAATTGCTCCTCATGCCAATCTCTGCAAATTATTTGTGAATGTAATAAACTTTTGTAAATTAGATTTATAAGAAAAAAGACAAGCCCGCTGAGTTTCTTTTGCCGGATCTTCTCAATGAGTGGCCGCGTTCCGATCCGGTGGTAGTTTTTAGAATTATGTAGACGCGTTACAAGAATCTTTATATAGATCTACGTAATAAAAGCTATTTTGAATTTGAATTTGAATACGTTCAGTGAAGACTATCGTCATAATTGGCGATATAAATATCAACCTACTAAGGCAAGATGATATTAACTGTGATAATTATCTCAATTTGACCTCATCTCTCGGTATGCTTCCAGCACATCTTATTCCAACATTTAAATCCAACTACCTTGATTTAATACATAAAGCAGGTGAACCAACTACCACCCCAGTTCTTGACTCCCTTTTCACTGATCATGCTCATCTTGCCTTCTTTTGTGAATCAGAAAATAATAACCAAAATTTTAAATCCTCTGTAATTTCATTGCGAATTGATCTTTCTGTCTGTGTATCTGAATTGAAAAATATCGAATTTTTGCGTTTTTAATTGAGATGATGCTGATATAGCATGCATTTGGTTGATAACATATCCGCAGTTGTAAAATCTTATTTCTACCCTCTTTACAAAATACCATTCGAATTGATGTTTGAATGAGGCTGGCAATGCCATCTCTTTTGTTGAGTATGAACCAGAACATTTAGAAAGTTTAAAATTTTTACCTAGTTACAATACATTATGTTCAATCAAATTGAGTGTTTTTTCAATTATATTTATGAAGACCTTTAAGAATTTATTCATATTCCGTAGGCTTCAGTACACTCATTAACATTTTTTTCGTGACTACTAACTTATACTAAAGCTCAAAATCATGTACTTCTTTCACAAAAAATCGTTTTACACAGAAATTATAATTCCTTACAAAATTCTGTCTGACGTTAAGGTAACAGATTGACTGATATCTTAACCAAAGAAACTAAGTCTCACCAAGTGTATGCAAAGAGTGGGGTGTTGTTCTAATTTAATGTTAATATTTTCCAACACACACACACACACACACACACACACACACACACACACACACAAAGAGTCAAATGCATCCTAGTTGAAAGACTAGACACAAACCGCCTTACCACAAAAATAAAGACGTCTTTTTAACTAAATACTGTCTAAAATTGACATCTAACCAATCACATTCTACATGTGAATGACGTGGCAGCATCTTATTGGTTAAAATCCAATGTTAGACAGTGTTTAGTAAAACATGTGTTCAAAGAGTTTTTTTTTTTTGTAGTAAGACGTTATTAATTGTAAACTGTAAGTTTTA
>NJDC01011540.1:0-21146 GCA_002245475.1 Calephelis virginiensis | reverse complement strand
GCCTCTACACCGAGGCATCCTCAGGAATTCGACCGTACCGTACAAACGACGACAAATAACAACAAATCGCTTGAGCAAACCTAATTACTTCTTGTCTGCATAAAAGTATTAGAGCAGAATCACTATTACTAAGAGTTACAAGTTAACTTAAGTTTGTGTTTCAACTTATCACAACATTGCTGTAAATTAATCTCGCTACTTTCTTTCCACCACATAACAATCCCCTGTCGTTTTCCGAAAAACATAGCATGACTAATATTTAGCTATTATATGGTTATTGCATTCCAGTGACATAGAGAATGGACATCCTGAACACCTGTCTCTGTGCCAGCCATTCGTGCCTCAGATCTCATCGTGTTGCCGTAGTGCACTTACCTGTTCGGCGTGCTGCATACTTAAGCCGTCACCAGAAAGCTAATCAGCTGAGTTCTCATAGCGGGGAGCGTATCGTATACAATTTTTTTTATACATTCTTATATCATTTTTAAGTAGTTTACAATGATGAATGCAGAAGAATACAAAAATCTAATTAATAGACGCAGCATAATCAAAAGACGCCTTACTAAGTTTAAAAACAACTTAGATGTCTTAGATACTTTAGAAGTAATATCTCAAATTGAAGTAAACAAGCTAATGATGAAATTATCTAGATTTGAGGCATTATTTGGTGAATTTGACGCGATGCAGAGTCGAATTGAGATTCTTAATTCTGAAAAATTAGAGGCCGAATTAGCAACTCGTGAATTAATTGAACAGGATTTCGATCAATGTATAGCTTTAGCTAGGGTTTTAATTGAACGTAACACCACTAATGCAACTGGACAAACTTTAAACTCATCTAGTTGTAACCATAAATGTAGTAATAATGACATACCTTCAGGGTCATATGGACTTCCTGAACTTAAAATACCCATTTATTTTGGTGAATTTTTTAAATGGCTAGAATTTAAAGAAATGTTTTCCTCTTTAATACACAACAATGACCGTATACAGAATGTTCATAAGTTTCATTACTTGACTTCTTATTTGGGTGGTGAAGCTGCAGAAGTTATATCTAATTTTGATATTTGCGCTGACAATTATAACAAAGCTTGGTCGCTTTTATGTGAGCGTTACGACAACAAGCGGCAGCTCATTTCCAACCATTTGAAATCTCTATTTGATATAGAATTTGTTCAGAAAGCTCAAAAATCATTGCTCAAGGTGATAGATCATATTAGGAGGCACCTACGTGCCCTCCACAGTTTAGGTTTACCCAAAGAAAAATGGGATACCTTGATTATTTATATTGTTGTGGGTAAACTAGATAATGCAACTTCATTCAAATGGCAGGAACACAAATCTAATTTGCCTGATATACCCACACTAGATCAATTTTATAATTTTCTTAAAAATCGTGCCGACATATTAAGTAGTTCTACATCCATTTCTTATTCCAAACAAAATAAAACAAACAACAATTACCACAAGTCACATACTAAGGTAATGGTGACTACTTCACCTGGTAGTAAGCCTTTAAGGTCGACATTAATATGCGTGGCTTGTAAGGGTGATCATTGTCTTTACCAGTGCACTGCTTTCAAAAATAAATCCCTTGAAGAAAAGTATTTTCTTGTTTCTAATAATAAATTGTGCTCTAACTGTCTCCAGGCTGGACATTCACTACAGCAGTGTAAGCTTCGTGCTAGCTGTCGTATATGCAGCGAGCGACATAACACATTGCTCCACTCTGACAAACCAAGCAACAAAGGTGGCACTAGTGAGTCAGTAGTTTTATCTTGTTTATCTTCTCCTGAAATATTATTATGCACAGCATTAGTTTGGATAACCAATCCTGTAACAAAGGACTCGAGTTTGGTTCGTGCGTTACTTGACAGCGGGAGCCAGTCCTCATTTTTAACCGAAGCTGTAGTACAATAGTTAAATTTAAATATCGAACCTTCTAATACGGAAGTTGTTTGTATTGGAAATACCCCTCTTAGGCTGCCTACAAAGCGGGGTTTTTTAAAACTTCAGTCTAAAGACAAGTCTTTTTCGGTTAAAATTTCTTGTTTAATTTTACCTTCTATATCAGGTAGCTTACCTAAGTCTGGTTTTGATATAAGGCATTTTAAGCTTCATAACTTGAAACTTGCTGATCCTAATTTTAATAAAACTTCTTCGATCGATATGCTCATAGGAGCAGACTTATTTTGGGACTTAATTGGTCCAGAGTCACATTCGCTTGGAGATAAGAACCCCACATTAAGGAGCTCCAAGCTAGGTTGGCTTATATCTGGCCCTATCTTTAATCCCTTTATATCTTGTAACTCAAAAAAGGTAACATGTAATTTTTTAATCAGTAACAAACAATTAAACGACGAATTGACAAGGTTTTGGGAACTTGAAAACTTTCCGCCAAGGAAAGCTCTCACCAATGAGAAAAATTTATGTGTCACTTTCTTGCTAACAGCACTCGTCTTCCAAGCGGTCATTTCTGTGTAGCTCTACCTCTACGCGAGGACCCTAGCTTATTAGGAGACTCTTATAGCTTAGCTAAGAAACGCTTCTTGAGTCTAGAGGCTCGTTTCCGAAAACAACCAGATATTAAGAAACCCTATTTGGACTTTATCCATGAATATAAAGCCCTTGGTCATCTTTTTAAATTTCCATTTAGTGAAGTGGTTGATAAGACCTTATGTTATCTTCCTCATCATCCTGTTATTAAGGATTAAGCGAATCCACCAAGCTTAGGGCGGTTTTCGACGCGTCGGCCCCACTTCTTCTGGTATGTCCATAAATGACATACAAATGATAGGACCCACTATACAGGATCCACTTTTTAATATTCTTATCCGATTCCGGCAATATAAATATGTACTATCCGGGGATATAGAAAAAATGTTTCGAGCTGTTTACTTGCATAAAACTGATCGTCGTTTTCAAAATATTTTGTGGCGAGATAATGAATCAGATCCTCTTCAAACTCTACTACTTAACACTGTGACTTATGGATTTTCAAGTGCAAGTTTCCTCACAAACCGTTGTATATGGCAAGTCGGTGAAGACTGTAGCGACTCCATAATAAAAACTATTATTCAGAAGGATTTTTACTGTGATGACCTTCTTACAGGGGCAAACACAGAGTCAGAGCTGTGCTACATTCAACGTTCTGTTTCAAGTGCATTCGCCAAGAACTGTTTTCAACTTCGTAAATTCCGCTCTAACTTACCTACTCCCTTATTTGAAGATTCCCTTAACTTTGAGGAGGGTCAGCTTATGATAAGCAATTCTACCAGTACTTTAGGCGTAGGATGGACGCCATCGTCCGATAACCTACATTTTAATATTAAGTATACTCCCACAGACGTTGTAACGAAACATTCGATTCTTTCCTCTACCTTTAAGATATTCGACCCTCTCGGATTGCTTAGTTTGTGTACGATTAAACCTAAAATAATTCTTCAAGAGTTGTGGTCTCTTAAAATGGACTGGGATGACCCAGTTCCCCAAGATATCAAAAGGTGTTGGTTTCAATTTACTGAACACATAGATCAACTTCAGGCCCCGAGCCTTTCTGTTGTGGTTTACTAGTAGGCAGTGATTCTCTTGACGAGTGGAAAGAAGCCACCATCATAGGAATACATAAACCGGGTAAACCCCCTAACGTCGCGAATAGTTACCGTCCGATCAGTCTTATTAATTCACTCGCCAAAATATACGAGCGTCTTATCCTAGCCCGCCTTAAGACGGTCGTAGCCAAGATGAGCAATTTGGTTTCCGGGCAGCCCATTCATGTACAAATCAAGTGTACCGCCTCACGGAGCACATACTAGACGGCCTGAATAGATGACTACCCTTATATATGGGAGCGATATCCTTCGATGTAGCTAAAGCGTTCGATAAGGTCTGGCACAACGGCCTAATCTATAAGCTCTACGAAATGGGCGTGCCAGACAGACTAGTTCTCATCGTACGAGGCTACTTGTTGAATCGTAAATTCAGATTTCGTGTAGAAGGGTCTTTTTCTAGCAGTACGCCCCTACAGGCGGGAGTGCCACAGGGCTCGGTGCTCTCACCTATATTATACACCCTGTACACGAACGACGTACCCCGACCGCCGTGCATCTACGTAGCCCTCTTCGCGGACGACACGTCTCTATATACAACACACCGTCACGGTAAGCAAATAGGCTACCTTCTTAGAAACGCAGCCACTCTTCTGAGTGACTGGTTCAGGAAGTGGCATATTGAAGTGAACCTAGATAAAAGTGCAGCGGTGTACTTTAATCGAGGTCTCAAACCCAGCGAATGGACGAGACCTAGTCGTAGCCCGGGTTTGGCAGAGCGATCCCCTGGGAAAACTCAGAACAAAGCCTAAACATTTGGTTTGGATAGGTGAGCCCATTCTTGAGTTATAAAATTACAACGAAAAGTGGCATTGATTTTTATATATAACTAGCTGCCCGCCCCGGCTTCGCACGGCTAAGAGTTATACATAATATGAACCTTCCTCTTCATTCAATTTAACCATTAAAAAACCCGCATCAAAATCCTTTGCGTAGTTTTAAGGATTTAAGCATACCAAGGGACATAGGGACAAAGGAAACCACTTTGTTTTATACTATGTAGTGAAGATGAAGGTTTATGTGTATATTTTATACCCGTGTGAAGCCGGGGCGGGCCGCTACTCAAAAATAAATGAAATAAGGATTTCTGCAAAATTTTAGTAACAGCATAGACAGGTATAAGGGTTTTTATAGTACGAAAAAGCTAAGAAACAGAAAGATCTCGTAGCAAAAAATCTAAAAAATCATCAGTCATAAGTCGTCAGTAAAAAATGTTAAAAAATATTGTAAAAAATGCTACCAAAATTGACTATTTCACTCAATATCAACAAGAAAGTTACACGTTTTTTTATGTGACGTGTGTATACAATAGAATTCCACCAAGAGCCGACGATAGCAGGTATAGATTTTACCACGAAATTCAATAATTATGAAAATACTTTGACCATCTTTTCTCTCGATGGCAAAAAAACCCCGACTGTGGCTTATTACTAAAAACAGCTCGAATAGAGTTCCCAATAACCGCTTTTAAAAAGCAGGAAATTTTCAATTTGTTTGTATGTTTTTAACAGACTCGAAAAAGGAGCTGTCAAGGTCTTGTAAGTTCAGGGCTTGAAGTTTGGTATTTTGGGTTTTTTAATAATAATAATAATAATAATAATCCTTGGCTGTAGCCGTGACAAGACGTGTTTTTAATTGTCAAAATTTTTTAACTATATTTATTTACATTTTTATCGTTAAAAATAATGCAAAATTAAAGAAAATATATACAACCCAAACTTTGAATAAGCACAGTTATAAATATATTGCAATACAAATGAATGTAATCGAAAAAAACTAAATTTTGGAATAAAGAAGAATTTGACAGTTCACCTAACTAACATTATATAAAACAATATACAAATATTATGCAGAAACACATATTGTTATGATAACGAGGAAAAGGAGAGACAACGCACATACTCCACCGCAGTGTATGGCACCGAGTGGCTCCACGTCGTCAGAAGAGGAATACGCTACACCTCCAGAATATGACATTTCGAGCAGTGACGATAGACCGCCGCCTCCAGCGCCGAGCCGAGCACCTGCACCGCGCCGAGGGAGGCCGCCACGGATGCGCCTAAGACCATTAGCCCCGCAACCGGCCTCCGCCGTCAGTGGTGCAGTGCGCCGCATGAAATGGACTTCATTAATTAATGAAAACGTCATGCGAGCGTACTACAGGGCTACAGAGGCCCCCCTCTGTAGCCCTGTAGTACGCTCTCTTATACTACTACTGATACCAATCTCACTGCGTATCGTTTCCGTATGTTGTCTCTGTTCCAGGACCTTGAACCAAGAATAAACATTACTGACTCTCGGATCAGGTACGGTTCATTCAACGAAGTCGAGTGTTGGATGATTTTGTGCTTGAACGGCTTCGCTCAGAAGTTACTGTGTCTGCGGCCATCGCCGAACGTACCCATCCGGTAATCCAATTACTGTCTGTTCCTTCAGTGACGGGGTTACTAGGTGGTGTCTCTGATGCGGTGGACGTAGATACAATAACCGTAAGTACCCAGGAACATGAGCTATTGAGGAGGACTTTGGAAGAAACTTTGCCGATAAACGACAGACCGAGATTACCACGTTATCCTACGCACAGACATAATATGGCACTAGTGATGACTTTAGACTGCATGCTTGACTCATACCTATCGTCTTGCCAAGATCTAACTGATACACATTCGATCCTGTATTGTGCGGCTTTGGCGGCAAGTCGTGTAGCTCGTGTCAGATTCCCTGAAACTGGCCGAGACATACGGCCTGCTAATGCTACGCCAGCATGGCAAGATAGGATTGAATGACGTATCAGCGCAGATAGAGTCATCATAGGTAAACTTATTTGCTTCAGATCGGGAAACAATCGACCGAGAGTGATGCGTTATGTGACACAAACCTTTGCTGGCACAGGCGTTAGACCAACCGATTACATGTCTTGTGTCACAGAACGCATTGACTATCTGAAGCAAAAAGTGCCTGCGTGGGCAAATCGGGTTCGCCGTTATATAGAACGTATAAACAGGTATCACCAGAACCGTTTATTTCAAAGTGACCAAAAAAAGGTGTATAGGAGTTGGGAGGGATCCACTACTGGCGTGGGTGATGGGAAGTTTATTGTAGAACTATATACATTGACTCATGAAAGAATGAATTACTCTGTGGATACGAGATACATGCACAGCAATATTATTTTTATTCCGTGTATTGACACAGTGTATATCACAATTTCTTTTAAATGAACCTGAATTTCTGTGAACATACATTAAATTTTCAAAGATATACTGGGATGCTACAGTTAGAATTTTGATTTCTTTGAACTTTTCCGTCAGGGAAACTCTTGGGCCTAGGTTATAAATTGCCCTTATGACTCTCTTTTGTAATATAAATGTAGTATTTACTTCGGCAGAGCTCCGCTAGAGAAGAATTTCATGCGACATGATGCTGTGAAAATAACTAAAATAAACTATCCTAGCGGTTTCAAAATTAGTTAACTGACTCATTTTTTTAACAGTATACGCTGCTGATATTAACCTAATTGCCAGTTTATCAATGTGCGATGTGTTTCATACTTACTATATATGACATATTTTTATTAATAAGCTAACAACAATTGTAATAATATTTACACTGGTTCTTGTCCGAAAATACTTAATTTATAGGTATATTTTATAACTAATGTCTGTCCGAAACTGAATTGAAACCGAAACCGAACTTTTGTCCATGCTCTCAATTTCAAGAGATAGCGAAACTTATCTAAATATAATGTTAAAAATTTCTATTGATACTGAAATCTAGCGTACTTTTACTCATATTTTTTTAATTTCGGCCAGTTACATAGCTAAAGTAGTGATAAATGAAAAAAAAGACATTAATTAAAGTACGGAAGTACCTAAGTCAGTACTAATTGACGACAAAACTAACCGAACGACTCAAAACTATTTACGAACAAAAAAGTTTCAGTGCGTCCCAAAATTTTGGCTGAAACCGAAACTAAAGCTGAAACTAGATATTCTGGCTGAAACCGAAATTGAAAGTACCGGCCAGTCACTAGTTGTAATTAAAAATATATACTAACCGAGACTAATCTTTGAAGAGATCTTATGAGGTATATATATATATATATATATATATCATTATTTACATAACGGTGACTTTGCCCCGTTAGTTACGTTAATGTCATTAATGTGTTTTTGTTCCGCTATTACTAATGAACTGATTGTGTTGAATATGTTTTCAAAAGGAATGTTATGAAACCGTGATGGTCAACAAATTTTATCAAGATCCATCTTGTGCTGTTTGAGTTATATCTAACAATACATAAATTTTCTTGTACCTCGACGACTTCATCAACGGTGTTGTATGACTACTTCGGAGTCATGAGTGAAAAGAAAATTATGAAATCATGATGATATTTATAGATATAACTTTTCCCCGTGTTGGTCCAGGCTCCTTTGCAGAATAGACCATCTGCCTTCTTGCCAGGCAGCTCGTAAAAGGCGAGCATAGGCTTACCGTCACTAACACCGTGACATCTGACTAGGTGGTAGAGTTTCGCAGCGACTTACCCGGATTGGTACCACCGCTTTACCTATTCCTGCCGCCATAACGTCATGACGTGTTCCGGTTTGGAGGGTAAGGTAGTCGGTAAACTTACTTTTGCTCGTGGCCCAAAATCCCGGCCTCAGGTGTCGGTTTCATCGTCATTTTAGTGCAATTTAATTATTTTTGGCTAGTTACACTAAATAAATGTTGAATATTTTATATGTATATAAATACATACATATATGTATATATTCACAACAAGTCCCTTAAGAGTAGGCAGAGAGTATCGCGTGCCAAATCTCACAATATTTGCAGACCTGCCTGGCTTCCTCCAAATTCATCACCCCTTTCATCCAAACATATCGGTATCTCTGATACCCGAGCGGTTTGATCGTGAAATGTCAACCTAAGTCTCCCCGGGTACCTAAATCCATCCACATTATTTATATTGTAATACTTTATTATTTAAAGTAACATTCAATGTTTTATTTAAATCAAAAACAGATTATTAAACACTGTAATACCTAACTCGACGTAAATATAAAACCATTTTTTTAAATATATTTTTTTAAAGTTTTTATTTAAGGATTCTCAGTAACTTAGCAAAATTTATTTACAGATGCGATCCGTCAAGTTTTTTTGTAAAGGTCAAATATAATGATGCTATATGTAACTACTTTGACACTTATGTTCATTAACTTCTCTATTTAATTTCAATGTTTAAAAATTAGTTCTGGTGATACCGAATCCAAAGTTGGATATATTTTTTAACACGTAAAAGTACTTTTCCACCGGGAGCTTTCACCCGTATTTAATGTTACAGATTTTTAGCTGACTTCTATATTTTTTACGTATGATAATCGATTTTACCATCATTTCTGATCTGATTATTTTTTATTTGAATTCGCATACTTTTGAGGTGTTCTAATTACCACCAAGTCTAGATCTGACGATGATGAAAATAGATACATTTTTTGTAGATATTCTTCAATTTCCACATATTTCACATTTTATTAAAATCGAAGTTTTTTGGAGTTTAGTTATGCTTAAATTATAAGCCTCCATGACTGATGAGCATTTATTTATGTAATGTAAAATTACAGATTGGTTTTTGAGCATATTATCATATTGCTTCCTGACTATCGAGAATTAACTATAATGTTTGGTTTTCTTTTTCACACTAACGCTATTCTGAAATTTGCAAGCAAATGCTCACGGCTAAGAGGATCGTTTAAGCTTAAGACGATATTATACAGAAGCTTTGTTGTTTGATCGTATTAGCTCTATGGTTTTTGTTAATAAAACTTCACTTTTGCGATGTCAAAATTGTGTCCTCGTTATAGTGTTTACCAACTTGTTAGTGTTAGAAATCAAATATATAAACACCTTACGCACTTAATCTCTTCTTAGGATGATTTAAAGCTTTTAGGATGACATGAGAGAAATAACAAAAAATTTCTTTCAGTCCATATTACTGAACCGGTAGACAGAGGTATAATCAAGCATTCACGACTAGAGAAAGACACTAAATCTCACAATGTGATAGGTGGCTAGACAACCGGGCACAAATCTATATTATTAGAAAATTAAATAAAAATAGAAACAATTTCCTTTTGTTACCTGACCCGGGACTTCATGGAGTCAACTCTTACGCCGGAAGCTAGACCGCAGAAGTGGTTAAGAGAAATATAACAAAATATATTTCAGAATCAGATTCGGAATCAGACAAAACTTTATTCATGTGGATTATGCAAATCGTACTTGTCGGCGTTGACATTCTTATAAACTCCCACCGGATCGGTATTGCGGCCACATACCGAGGAGATCCGGCAAAAAAAAACTTAGCGGGTTGGTCTTTTCCAAAAGTATTCATAACATTACAAACTACAAAATAAGTACATGTTGGAATCAAATTTTATAGATGTCTGCATTTCTGGGTCTATAATCTCAAGTGTATATTAAATTTGTTATGATACCTATTTAAGTATTAGTTTTATTGTTTGACAGCCATGACACAAGCATAAATGCTTACTTTGTTTTAAAATTAGATTCAATCTATGTAGCTTTTCTGCATTAGAGAAAAAATAAAATAGTTAAAACATTAGAATCAGGTAACCTGTAATTAAAATGCAACAAATTGGTGAAAAATGAATCCTGAGATTGTCCAGTTTTAGCTAGTGTAGAAGTCAGAGAGTAATCTAATGTACTGTAAAACTTTCTGAGACAATAAAGATAACTGATCAGACTACACCGAATTTTTGTGGTCTAATGTCATACAAATCGAATGACCTGCAAGGCTGTTACGTAACTTGCAATAGCCGAATGATGGCAATAATTGCGCGTTATTTGCTTATGGCCAATGTTAATAATGTATCTCTAAAGATTTATTTCAGGCAATCTAGATAGCTGCGTATCCGCCGGCTTATCCTATACATAATTGCCATATTTATCCTGTTCACAGGTATGTTATTGGCAAGAGATAACATAAAAATGGATCAAAATATCAATCTTGGACAGCAAGTTTAGGATTAGGATTGATTATTAATATTGGCCATTAATAATCAACACCATGCGATAGCGTATGTAATTAGTATTTTGACACTGTCATGGCAGTTGATCGCAATTCGCAAATTTCACGTCATTACTGTAAGAATTTCTTTTTGTTTTATCTATGCGAACCATAATAATTTTCTTTATAGGACGTAATCAAGGTTATTGACCGACTTGAATGACCTACTTTGTTATGTCCGATCATAGCAACGGTCGCGGATAGGTTATTACTTGTTAAAGATGTGACATAAATTATGTCTTGAGATTTTCGTCACATTCTTACATAACATTGGTATCTTAAAATCTTTGTTATCTTAAAAATTTGTAGTTCAAATCGATTCAGTGCTTATCGAGAAAATCGCGATCATACAAACGTACATATGGGTCGAAAACCAAACGTCCATTTTTCAAATCGGCCAAAAATTTCGATTACGTTGTAACAGCAAAAGAAATTCATCGATTTTGATAGTAATTTACTATGAAAGAATACATCAAAAACAAGGACAGGGAATTCAGGAATGTGTAATTTCAATCAATCAAATAAAGTACGCATTACTTTTTTTATCATAATATATAATAAAAAACATTTTTAATTGTTATTGTATTTTATTTCCCTTTGCTCAGTCTGTCCGTGGTTTAATTGGAATTTTCATTTTAAGGAAATTTTGTTTAAGGTGACAATCACAACAAATGGTGAGAGATGATAATACGCAATGGTAACACATTTATAGGCACGAGCCCAAACTTTACTCAGTAAACAAGCAATGTTGCTTCAGCCTGCCCATTGGACAATATTATGCAATATAGCAACGCTCTTACAACGTATTTTTATTTTAGCACTTGCCCTGTGCTTGGGATAAATTTCTATAAATTTTAAAGGAAGAAAAAAAAATTTGAAATTTCGCCACGGGACTTGAATCCTCAGTAGCTCAACTGGTTAGAGCATTCGTCGGCTTGAGACGAAAGGTTACAGGTTCAAATCCTGTCTGGGGCGAAATTTTTTGTTTCTTTAAAATTTATAGAAATTTATCCCAAGCACTGAGCAAGTGCTAAAATAAAAATATGTTGCGAGAAACGAAAGTTATGGCCATTCTGAAATGCGAATTTCATCTGTAATGATAAAGTCATTTGGTGGGTACTCAGAATTGTGTATCTATAGGACATAACTACCCGCGTTGACGGGTTAGAAAGGAATTAAAAATTTAGCCACGGGACTTGAATCCTCAATAGCTCAATTGGTTAGAGCATTCGTCGGCTTGAGACGAAAGGTTACAGGTTCAAATCCTGTCTGGGGCGAAATTTTTTCCTTCTTTAAAATTTATAGAAACGCTCTTACAGTTAAGTTTGAGTAATGTTGGTATTGTAATATCTGTATATCTGAGCCTTTACCGCGAGTTGGTATAAATAATAAATAAAAAAAAGCAGAAATCAAGTAATACAGACTAATACACTAGACTGAGAATTTCCTATGGAGAAGAAGTTACGTTTAACATAAATAAGCTAGTCGATCTTAACACAATGTTTTTAAATCATTTATTAAGATATTATGTATGAACATACGAGTACTTTATTTGTAGTGTCTTCCAAGGACATTGTGCGGGGTCCTGTTAGTAAAAGTATTTTTGTTTGTCTAACACTATCATTTCATAAATTAAATAATCTGATAAGTCTGTTATAATTATGAAAAAAGGAAATCACAAAATTTCGTTTAGTAATTGACGTATTTTGTTCTTAAAATTTAGTGATCTTAGTTACCAAAATAATTTACGTAGACGCTAGCGAGTATAGTACACTCGACAAGCCGTAAACTCATGGTAAGGGGTCTGTAATGTTGGTATCTATCTCGATATGTTTGTGCATAAAATTACAAACACTGCAATAACCTACAGTAACAAGTACCTGCAATAACACGTTCAATAAAGAAGGTCAGTAGTAAGTATGAAAACGTCGCTTTTTTGTAGTCATTTGAATTTGGTCGAATAACCAGTGTTTGTATTGCTGTTTTGGTTTTTGTTTATATTTACTTAATGCGAAATATTTCAGACTGGATATTTATCTTACATATTATTTGACTAAACGCATTATTTTTTTGTTAATACTTTAATTATTAATACATCTAAAATAATAAATCATTAATACATCTTAGGTTGAGACAGTAATTTGTGCAGTCACGTCAAAGTTAGAACGACGTTTTTGGACTTTAATTCATATTATTCAAAAACGCATGAATGTATGCTTTTGAATTTTTTTATAGTAAATATACACGTTAAGAAGAACCGAATACAGTTTTCGGTGACCTCATGAATTATCTCATTTAGGCGCTATGATTTTTTTTTATTTTTAGAAAAACTATAAATGTTGTTTTAAATCTAATTTTGTCACAAATACTCACGAATTAAGAGCCATTTGTGCGTGTTTATTCTACAGGCGCATATAGCAGGTCTTTGAGATGCACGATTTTGCAAAACGTTACCGCAGCAGGAAACGCAATATCTTGATAAACTGAAGATGCAAAAATTTTATTTTTAGCGCACAAATATAAGCTCTCTGCTCATACACAAATTTTAGCTCACCGATAATTAGTTTAGATTTTTCTTGCTGGGGTAACCTTACCCCAGCAAGAAGTGTTTTTTCCGTTTATTTCCAAAACGACAACATGCATAATTTTTTTATTCGGCGCACATTTACAGCACATCGAGCACTAATTATTTGTCCCACTCATATCATATCAGTCTACTGTGCTAATGTGTTAGTTTCTAAGGTGCTACTTTCTTGCGGGGTGACGTACACCTAAAAATGCCTTATACTCCGATGTTTTCACATATTTTGATTCGAGTCTACTAGGAAAAGTCGTCTCTTATAAAACGAACATGTCTGTATTAAAATTGATCTCATAACACTGGCCTACAAAAAATATTTGGTTTGATGCAGCTCTGTTCGCATCTGTGGTCGGTAAAAGAAGTAATATGAAATACATTGTTGCTACTAGGTGTCAGCTGACAGCTCTAATTTACCCACAATTCTAATTTTCACTTATTTCTGTTTTTGTCCGAAATCAGTCCGTATCACAATAACTTTTATGACATGAATTGTATAAATAATCCAGGAGAATCTCACTCAAGAAAATAAAAATAATAAAAAATACTTTAAAGCATATTAAATTTAGCACGAAGACTGTTAAAAAACTTGGGTCAAAAGAAATTAATCTTTATAATGATCGCAGTCTTAAAAAAAGAGTACTTATTATCTAATGGTTCTATGGTACTAAAAAATACTCAAAAATTGAATATTTCCTCGTTTCCCCTGGGATTTCATAACCAGATCCAGACTTGGTGTCAATTGAACTAGCGCCCAAAAAAATAAAAAATAAAAAAAATAATTTCAGAAATGACAGAAAAATCGATTAAAATACATAAAAAATATAAAAGTCGAACATAAAACTTCCTCCTTTTTCGAAGTCAGTTAAAAACGATAAGAGTTGAATCCGTATATCAAAGTAAACTAGGTGAAAAGAAGTAAAGTCAATAAGGAGACTGGTATGCTTGTGTGTCGAAAAAAGAAGCCTAAAACAAATACATATTATGGACTTTTTATCCAAATATCTAATAAAGGTTCTGCGACAAAGCTAAATAACTTTATTGTTCATAATATATAACATAATTGAAATATATATATATTGAATTTTGATAGAAAGTGATCACTTCCGCCCACAGACATCCGCTACACCAGGAGTATCAGAGATGCGTTGCCGTCCTTTAAGGAATGAGTACGCTCTTTTCTTGAAGGTTCCTAAGTCATAATCGTTTGGGAATACCGCCCTCGGTAGCTGATAACACAAAGGTGTTATACGTGGTAAAAAATGTCTTCGGAATCGCACAATTGTTGATCGCCACGCATCAAGATGAAGGGCATGATACCTTAAGCTCTGACGCGATGTCCGAAGGTGGAAATCAGCGGCTGGAATGAAACTAAACAACTCCTCAGAACATTCCCCATGATAGATGCGGTAGAGAAGACTGAGTGACCCAACATCTCTACGCAACGCTAAGGAATCAAGCCGATTGGTCATTACCCGGTCATTGACAATTCGAATAACTCTACAATCTACATTGATGCGGTTATTATGCGGTCAACGGGAGGAGCTGGTACTGTGCCCAGAGTTGAGAACAGTACTCTATAATATGGGGCCGAATTTGCGCTTTATATAGTTGTGAGCGATGGGTCGGCTTGAAATACTGTCTCGCTTTACCAAGTTTTTTAGAGGCTATTTTGGCCTACTCCTCTAGATGATAACCAAATTGAACATTACTCGAAATGTCAACGCCGAATATACCAACGCAGACTTAGGCAGAAAGGGAAACGCTCTCAAATCGAAGAGATGCGACAAAGGGAATATTTTTAGCGGAAAACGCGAAAACTTGTGTCTTGTTAGGTTTAAATTGCACCAGATTCTGCTGGCCCCAAAACGAAATTTTAGACAAAAGATTGTCAATTTTAGACACAAGTTGGTTCCGGCTCTCGATAACATGTTCCCACGATACATTATGTCCGCCAAAGTATAAGGCTTCCCCAGTAGTGTCGTCTGCATAGCAACGAGTGTCACTATTTTGCAACATGTCGTTGATATGCAGAAGAAACAAAGTAGGAAGAAATCATACAGCCTTGGGGAACACCAGCATTGACAGGTTTTGACCCCGAGCACACCATCGACAACGACCTTGATGAACGTCAAAAAGCTAGTGATCCATGTACATAATTTCGCAGGAAGACCGTAAGAAGGAGGCTTCGATAGTAGCGCCTTGTGCCACTCCCGATCGAAGGCTTTCGCTATGTCCAAACTAACATCCAATTCTTCTCCCTTGCTTTCAACTGCCCATTGGTGTTTTAAGTAAACCTAAAGATCACCAGCTGAACGAACACGACGGAAATTGTATTGACGATCATTTAACAGCTGGTGCTCCTCTAGGTACCTTAAGAGCTGGCAGTTAGTTATGGATTCCATAACTTTGGAAAACAAGGAAGTTACAGCTATGGGCCAGTAATTGGACGGATCCAAGTGGTTACCTTTTTTAGGGATCGGGTGCACTAAAGCGGTCTTCCATGAATTTGGTACAATGCTTGAAGAATAGAAGAGTCGGAAGAGTCGCGTTAAAACCGGTGCCAGCTCAGGAGCACAACACACTTTGAGAACAATCGGGGGGATGCCATCGGACCCACTCGACTTGTTGACGTCCAATGAAATAAGTGTTCTACGCATTGAACTCTGCAGAAACTTTATTTTTGACATAGACACTTCACACCGCTGGATGGTGGCAGCGTGTTCCCATGGTCATCTAAAGTCGAGTTGGAAGTAAAAAGGGCAAACAAGTTGACATATATTGTGACGTATTTCCTTTAATAATGTTATCTGTGCAGTACATCATAACACATTGCAAATGTAAAGGAATTTTATTTTGTAAGCTGCAGGAGAGACATAAAATGCAATTTTATTTTATAACACTTGCACTGCAGATATTCCTCTTTCAAATGGCCTTATTTCTATCAATGTCAGCGTATCACGTCGTATCCGATATATTTCCTTATTTCTTTTATTTTTCATGGAATAAATTTATCAAATATAGAAATTTCAGAAGAGAAGATGGAATACTTTACAAGGAATTCTTGTAGGTTTTATTTGTTACTTCTATCGCTCTCTCTATTGCTAGTATTATATAGTACAGTTTATTTTCTACTAATGACAAAATGTAGAAACTTCTCAATTTAATGCGATTTATTTATTTTCATGCTTCTCACTTACAGAGCAGTTCGATTTCGGCGACTCAAATTAACTTGGGTGTATTATGTTTTGTAAAAAAATTTAGTCATTTTGTTAAGTTGACAAGTAAAAAACACGAATGAAACAATAAACTAGTACTAGTATTCTTAGTACGTTATAGCATAGGATAGCAATTTTTGTTGATTGTAGTATTTATAGTTGTAGGAAAATTATACTTACATACATACATATATACCTTCATCCAAGTCCCTTACGGGGTAGGCAGAGAGTATCGAGTGCCAGACCTTACGATCCTGACAAACCTGAATGGCTTTCTTCACATTCATTACCCTTTGGTTTCGGAGACTCTTGAGACCACCCACGGATTGATTTGATCGTGGAATGTCAAACTTTGTCTCCCGGGTACCTACATCCATCCAAATTCGCATTGTATATCTACTTTGTCAATCTTTCATCTGTCATTCTTTCCACATGACCGAACCAGCGGAGAATGCCCTTACGCATTTTAACACCCTGTCAATCCCACTCTTTCTCGGATCTCACTGTTACGAATGAGGTCAACGAGCATCAACACCACAGATTTTCCGTAGTGCTCCCATTTCGACCGCATTCATCCTACTTGCATGCTCTTTCTGACATACTCAACTCCCGCTTCCATTCAATAACGTTGGGATAAACACATAATTATGCAAAGCAAGTCTACCTTTTTTACTCAAAATCTCGCTTTGGAATAGCTTACCCAACGCTCTATTCATACTATTCCCTGAACTCACTCTCCTTTCTACATCCGCGGTGTAACTTCCATCCCTACTAAAAACACAACTAAGATATACAATTTCATTCACTTGTTCCAGCACTACATCATCAACCAAAACTCTTACTTCCGTTCTGGCTACGTCTCTTTCAAACATTACTATTTTTGTTTTCATCTTATTTAAATATAAGCCCCTTTCTTTACAATCTCCTTCCATAACTGTGACCAGTGTTCGCAGCTCAGATGGTGTAGAGCCCAAAAGTACAGCATCATTTGCATAAAGAAGGCAGTCCACTACTTGGTCGCCCAAACACATTCCCACATTCAATGATCTTAACCTTAGAAGACAAATAAGCGTGCTGATAACACAACCCTGCTTGGCGCCAATAGTAACATCAAACCGATGTGATATATTGCCATCCACCAGCCCGCATGCTTTACAGTCTAAATACATTGACGGCAACGCACGCACATACGAGTACCTCTGTCGCGACACTAACCATACTATCTTTCAAAACGTTAAAACATTCATCCACGTCTAAGTCCTTTAGGCACACACTATTCAGCCTGTCTTGGATTTGACTCTCACACATGCTTCCTACTTTCGGGTCTTGCAACTTTTCATTCTTAATCTTTTCAAGCACTCCAAATGGAACATGTACTCGCCAGTGCCTCCACTTCTATATATGACATTTTTGATTTACAAATGCGTTTCTCTTAGTTGCCAATAGAGACGCTGATTAAAGTTTTCATACAAATAACATTGACCTACACTTATTTAGGTGCATCAAATTTTATGCCTGATTTTGGGTATATTTGGTGAGCTAAGACAAGAAATCTAGTCACTTTTTTCATATCAGCTCTTATAAAATCAATTTCAATACCAATGTATGCAAAATATAAGCGAATTACCGTCCCATTAATTGGTTTTCGTTGATCTTTCATTATATACTCGCCGCATGTATATCAAAATGTTGCGTGACCAAATTTCTTTTGCGTATTTTGGAATAAAAGTCGATTTTCTATAAAAAATGTATTTGCAATGTACAAAAGTGCGTATTAAACAAAATTTACGTAGGTTAAGAATAAAAAATAAAAAAATAATAAAAACCGATGACATATATTGCAGCCACGCGATTGGCTCCTGATAACGCGATTAATTTCTGTCATTGGGCAACGATGACACCATACTTGGAAGAAACGTGCATTGTAGTGACCTCTAGTTTTTAGGCGCTTAAACATCCTCCCAGCCTTGGAAGCAGCTAGCCTTCCAACCTTAGTCTTCGTGACTGGTAATGGGTATATTCGGGAAAACGCCCGTCGAATTATACCTGACGATGTCTTGATATCGGCTACTCTTGAAATGTCGTCGTGGCCAGGAAACGTCTTTGAAATCCGCCCAAGGCTCCATTTTAATGGTGGCAGGTTTTCGTCTATTACAAAAACAAGTGTATGTTGTGAGAGATCACTCGTATTTTGTTTCCATTTTGTCTCAATCTGTAATTCGGATACATATTCCTTGGACCACCTAGTCCAAAAACGTTGGTGCATCTGCTCCACACGTTGGTACCGTGACAGAAGATGGATGGGAGTATCAGCTAGGTCTTCAAACACAAGAGCCGTTAGCGAGCGGCCGATAAGGAAGTGCGCAGGGCTGAGTGGCTACAGATCTCCGGGGTCTGACGATAGACGACAGAGTGGGCGAGAATTCAATACGGCCTCAATTTGAATTAAGACGGTATTAAACTCCTCATACGTTAAGTGTGCGTTTCCAACAACACATCGCAAGTGATGCTTGCAACCTTTTACTTCAGCTTCCCAAAAAATGAAATTTAATGTTTTGAGAGGCTACATAATCTTTAATGTGTTCTGAGCAAGAATTGAGAAATTTGGTAAAATCGCTTACTAAACCCACAAAGTTTCTCCCGTTGTCTGAGAATATTTCATTCGGTTTGCCACGTCGCGATATAAACCTTTTAAGTGCAAGTAAATAAGCTCCGGTAGACAAGTCGCTAACCAACTCGAGATGAATGGCGCGTGTAACGAAACATATAAATAGACAGATATAAGATTTGATTATTCTTGCTCCCCTGCCCTTACGGTTAAGTATTAGGACCGGACCAGCATAATCAACAGCACATTTCATCCAAGGAAACCCTGGTTGTAACCTTTGTACGGGCAGGTTACCCATAAGTGTTAGCGGCTTCGCTCGCATTAGAGCGCAAATGACACACTTGTCTACTGTCATCCTAGCCAGATTTCTACCACCTACAGGCCACCACACATACGACCGAACTGAGAGGATCTGGAAAATGTAAATAGTGTGTCGTTAGTAATTTGATTTGAAACCAATACTTTAATGGCGTTTAATTTAATTTCAGGTAAATTACCAGAGTATATATCCATATTTTCGTAAGACGAATCGTAATTGTGTTCGCGAAGGAATGTTGAACCATTCCACCATAAAGTTGAGCTAGCCAATACGTCTAAATGAACTCCGCGTGATATAAGATCAGCAGGATTATCACGACCCTTGACGTGACGCCATAAATTGTCATTTGTAAGGTCATGTATTTCAGCTACTCTGTTTTGAACATAAGTTTTTAATAAATTAGGTGACATGCGCAGCCAACCCAAAACGATTGTGGAATCAGTCCAAAAAATAACTTTATCAAAATGACTTTTGAGTGATTCCTTAAGTTTAGAGTACAAGCGAGCACCTAATCGAGCTCCATACAACTCTAACCTGGGTATAGTTGTGGGAGTGAGCGGTGCGACCGTGCCCTTGGAACTTAGTAATCGTACTGTTACAGCTGATTCCGCGCTTACGCAGCGAACGTAAGCGCACGCACCATAGGCGACTTGTGACGCATCAGTAAATATGTGCAATTCTTTACCGCTAATAGCTTCTTTACAAAAAACATAACGCGGCTCTCTTAAGTTATTGAGAATGGAAAGATTATTTATGAAAGTATGCCATGATTGTGCGATGTCTTTGGGCATATTTTCATCCCAAACTACTTTTAAGACCCATAATTTTTGAAGTAAAAGTTTTGGTAACATTATAGCCGGGCTTAACAACCCAAGAGGATCAAAAATCTGCGATGTCACCGATAAAATCATGCGTTTAGTAAGTTTTGTGTTATTACTATTATCAAATTGTGTATGAAAGTGTAAGTAATCGGATTCATTGTGCCAACTTACACCTAGCGTTTTACTATGAGTGTGTTCACCCAAAGATAGTTCCTTTATCGTATTGTTAGCAAAATTATTTCCGTAATCAAAATTAAAAATCCATTTGCGGAGGGGAAAGCACCACTTGCTTAAAGTTTTCATGGTTTCCTCGCATAATAATAATAATTTATCTATGCTTTCCTCTCCACAAATTAAATCGTCAACATAAAACTCAGTTTTTATTATCCCTGCTACCTCTGGGTTGTCACATTCATGTGCCAGTTGTTTTAAACACCTACAACTTAAAAATGGCGCCGAGGCAGTTCCGTACGTAATTGTGTTTAATTGATAGATCCCAATTTCCTCAGACGGGCTGTCTCGCCACAAGATTAGTTGTAAGCTGCGTTGTTCGGGCTCAATAAGTATTTGGCGATACATTTTTTCGATGTCGGCGCAGGCGACGTATTTGTTTTCGCGGAACCTGAGTAAAATGGAAATTAAATCACCTTGCAAAGGTTCTCCTACTAGCTGCAAATCGTTTAACGATATTCCACTTGGTTCAAATTGGTTTCTGCGCTGGTGTTGAAGTAGTATTCAACACCAGCGCAACCTTCGGCGACTTGTAGTACTGTGCTCACAGAATACACCATGATGTGGCATAAAGTAATGAATATTACCATAAGCTGTGATGCAAGACATATGCTCTAACTGTATATATTCGTGTATAAAATCTTGGTATAGTTGTTTAAAAACCGGGTTA
>NJDC01011536.1:0-10546 GCA_002245475.1 Calephelis virginiensis | reverse complement strand
GTAATCCTGATTATGATTAACTTGGACTAACTTTGTGGAATCCTCAAATTTAAACCTTTACCTATTTTGTCATTAGAACAGTGATACTCGCCATTGGTGTGTTTCGATTAAAAGAGGATAGGTAAACTTACATAAGCACTCTAAGATTCTAGTATTAAGCTTTAAGTATGCTATTTACATCAATTGTGTTTATATGCGAATTGTATTCCTTACCTAACATTGGTTCTCTTTTAACTCTATTATCCGATGAAATAGGAGACTATATTCTTTAATACTATATATTTCATAAAAAAAGAGGGAAACAAAGAAGTTGCTTATCTAATGGTAAGTGTAACACCTGTAACATCAGAGCTGCAAATTAGATTTCCCAATTAAATTTTTCCATTAGTTTTTAGGTCCCATCTAAAGTAAGAGTAGCTCCTTTATTGAAAGTCCATAATTGGTAACTTCGAACATGTATGTATATTTTATTTTCAAGTTAAGATAGCTAAACCAATCTAATAAATTTTAGCAAAGAAATAGAGTAGGCTTTAAAAAAAATGAGAGGCGATAATTGCAATTGTAATTTCGATAATTTGATGGGTTACTCTTTATAACCTTTCAAGTGTCTGAAACCGCAGGATAGTAAAATAGATATTTAGATTGCAGATGATGACAAATACAAAATTGTACCAAACGGTCTGATGATAAATAATGTTGGAAATGAAGATGAAGGAGTCTACAAGTGTGAAGTTTTGGATTTGGAGACGGGAGAAGGAATAGAAAGAGACATTAATGTAAAGGTATGAAACCAATATCAATTTTTTAATAAAACTAATGACTCAGCTGGACTTTATGTGTGAAAGACATGTTACGCTTATCATAAAAATAAGAAAAAGCGGACTTTTTTGTAGAACCATAAAGACAGACCCCTTTTATGGTTTTACAATCGTACAACGTTTTATAACTCATACAAAAATGCTCTAACTGATATTTTCCTATTTTCCAACAATTTACACACAATCTCAACTAATTATACATGTAAGCCTTCCTCTAAAATCTCTTTTTCAATTGGTATTCTTCTTCATTTAGCCAGATGAAGGGTATCGCTGGTTATGGGCATAGTATGCAAACATAGTCTTTTAACGAAATAGTATTTATTAACTTCGTGTGAGCATAATAACCTATTCAGACAAGTATTATGCTTATCACTTATATCACCCGTGTCGGAAATCTTTAGACGTAGGAATGTGATGACCCCATCATACGCTGGTGTTAACAGCTTTAATTCAACAGTGCATTCAATAAAAACTAGGTGGTTTATTGGTTTTAGTGCCCTATTTCTACTGAGATAGCGTCAATGCTCGCCAATGTCGTGTTCTTCAGCGTTGTATTTGCACTAATTGCCTAAGATCCCGACCCGGCGCACCAAGAACATCTTTGGTGTCTAAGGGTGACGATTGTCTCACTCTATCGGGAAAACTTGTTCGCTATTTTACCACAAGTATAAAAAAGTATTATCTAACTTACTACTAATCCTTCTTATACTATAAATGTGGAAGTTTGTGAGAATGGATGGATGTTTGTTACTCTTTCTAGGACAAATTTATTTATTTACTTATTTTTATTTCTTTAAAATTTAAATTGAAACACTTGGCTACGCCTGTGTCGTGGTGACAATATTTCATACTTAGATCAACTTTTTATTAAATGTACAGTTAAATTATTATTTTTTCTTAACGCGTGTGTGTGTGTGTGCGTGTGTGCGTGCGTGCGTGTGTGTGTGCTGCTTTTGAACGACTTAAGATGAAACTTTACACGAATAACAAATAGGCTACAATTTATAAAATAATAAAAATTGGTACGCGGACAAAGCCACCAGTGGAAGCTTGTTTTATAATAAGCTTATTATTTTAATTATGCTAACAAATATCATATCCATGTATTCTCTTTATGTCAAGGTGAAATTATTTAACACTAATTGCTGTGTAACATACAATGGTATACATACAAAAATGTTACTTAGTGTTGTTGGGATGTGACGACTCTTGTGCTCGCTCGAATAAATTACTTATATTTTTAACGGTCCTGACGGTAACAGTCAAACGTCACCTATTGATACAATGGAAGTTACTGGTGCGTTGTTGGTATTGACGGGTTGTAGGCCACGTGCTCAAGTCCACTGGTTGCCACACAGAACACGTCAGTAGCAAATACTGAAATTATGACAACAGAAATATTAAAATCGATGGTGATACAATTTGGACTGAGATGCTACATTGTACTTTACCACTTAGTTTTGACTAACCCCAGCGGGAGATGGGGTCGTCGCATTCCGACGGCTAAAGATTTCTAACAAAGGCAAGCAGTTGTCTATATACCTGGGCCCAGACCCAGTTTGATAATAAAATTTATTCCGTTATTTATTTAAGGACTTCTATGTCCTATATACATATCCCGGCGAACTTCGTTTCACCCGTTCAGTTTGTATGGGAAAATTTAAAATGACTTTTTATCCTAGTTTCCTTGCAGTTTTTTTGCAAATAATTTAAAACCAAAATTAGTCAAATCGGTTTAGCCATCCTCAAGTTTTACTCGTAGCAAGGCTAACGAACAGAAATTGATTTTTTTATGTTAAACCAGTAGGTTTTCTTCAAAAACAAATAGGTAGGTAAGTAGGTATACTTACCTATTTACATATATCTAAGTTTGTAATTAACTGAAATAGTTACCAAATTAGTTAAAAAGTGTGTTTTAAGAAATACACGATGGAATCTCACAAGTTTGAAGATGAAATAATTTCAGTTTTAATAAATTCAACTTTAATGTATAAAATACATAGCTATATTAAACTACCTGACCTGGCGAATTTAATATCGCTTGATACTGTCAATTTCTATGGATTAAAACATTGTTTTTCCCATTTTCTCTGCAATTTTACATTATCTATAAATTTTGAAGAAAGAAAAAATTTCGCCCCAGACAGGATTTGAACCTGTAACCTTTCGTCTCAAGCCGACGAATGCTCTAACCAATTGAGCTACTGAGGATTCAAGTCCCGTGGCGAAATTTTTAATTCCTTTCTAACCCGTTAACGCGGGTAGTTATTAATTTTAATTTTACATTATTTTTTAAAAGATCCCACTTGATTAATACTAACACAACAATCACCAATAAGCAAAATTGGTCCATCCGTTTAAGCGTTATATGACCACGCAAAATGGGGATTAATTTTTATATACCTATATAAAATAACTGTTCCTCCAAACTTCGTTCCACCCGTTCACTTTGTATGGGAAAATTAAGATATCGTTTTCCTTGTTTCGTTGCAACGAAATGGGATAAAAGTGTCCTATATATGTTTCCTGGTTCTAAGCTACCTCCTTACCAAACTTTAAACGAATCGGTTTAGACGTTCTTGAGTTATAAATACTGCAACTAATAACAACTTTCTTAATATTTCTAAATACTAGATAAATTATTTACAGTAAATATGTAAAGTGTTTAAAATAAAAGTATTTTTCCCTGAGTCGGTTTGGGTAGCCTGTGCATAGATGTTAGGGTCTACCTTCTGTTTTTCATCCTTGCAGTTCTTAAGAGGCGAGCATGGGTTAAATAGATCCTAGGTGGTAGAGTTTCACAGCGACTCACCCGGGTTGGTTGGTACCTGCTTTACCTATTCCTGTCGCCATAACCTCATGACGTGTTCCGGTTTGGAGGGTAAGGTAGCCGGTAAAGCTTCTTTTGCTCAAGGCCTAACATCCCGGCTTCAGGTTGTCAACGCACCATTACCACCTTTGGTGTCTCTAGGCGGTGTGAATTCCTTACCATCAGGAAATCCGTCTGCTTCCAGTATCATAAAAAAATATTGAGAAGACCACTACTGGTAGACTGCTGTGCCGTAATTTACTCTTAAAGTAAAGTAAAAGTTTTTTCACACCCATATCTCCGCAGAGTATAGGCAGAAATACAATCAGGACACTCAGTATCTTCAGTAGTATCTTCAGGATCTTCAGTAGCTGAAGATACTAAGTCCCACATTGTGATAGGTGGCGACCCTATCGGCAACCGGCCACATAACAAATCCCGGGCAACGTTATTTTTATTAGAAAATTGAAAATATGCAATTCCTAATTTTTTTGTTGCCTAACTTGGGGGATCGAACCCGGGACCTCAAGAATTCAAGTCGCTGGGCCGCTAGACCACAGAGACGATAATTTTCTTGCGAACTTGCTCTTATCATCCGTCTGACTCGTTCCTTCCACCATAATGACAGTGTTTGCTAATGTCTTGTGTCCAGAGATTGGGGCAATTGATGGACTTGCATATAAGCCTAACACTCCGACCACAGCAAGCGACGCACCTATATCTTATGGCGTCTATAAGCCACGGGTGTCTTCTACCATCAGGAGAGCCATGTGCTTGTTGTTTTTCATGTTTTTTGTTGTAGGTTACAACAGTACCTATTATAAGTAACTTGGCTGCGTCTCCAGATATAAAAGTGTACGAAAACGATAAATTAATCATTGAATGTTCAGCCAGTGGAGTACCACATCCTGAGCATACTTGGAAGAAGATAACAGTAAGTTATAGAACATATTTTAACCGAGATGGTCTGGCATAAATTTTATCAAAATCCTACAAATAGTATTAATCCTATTAATATTATAAATGCGAAAGTTTGTAAGTATGGATGTATGGATGTTTGTTACTCTTTCACGCTCGAATGGCTGAACGGATTTGTCTGAAATTTGGAAGACAGATAGATTGTGACCTGGATTAGCATATAGGCTATTTTTAATCCCAATCGCACACCGGGTTTCTGTGAAAACGCGGGCGAAGCCGCAGGTAGCAGCTAGTACTTAATAATTACAAAAAAGTTTTGTTTTTGTCGTTGTTTTATGATGAATTCATCAACATTGACATAAATGTATGCATTAGTAAGTATAACTCACAAACCACTAGACATATTATGATAAAATTATATGGGACCACCTCAGAATCGTGACCTACATTACGTTGACGTACGTGGTGGCGACAGGAAGGGATAAGGCGGTAGTACCAATCCGGGCGAATCGCTGCGAAATTCTTCCACCTTGTCACATGTCACGGTGTTAGCGACGGTAAGCCTATGCTCGCTTTTTACGAGCTGCTTGGCAGGAAGGCAGACTGTCTATTCTGCAAAGGAGCATGGACCAACACAGGGACCGAGTATTCGCGCGACAAACATAAAAAAGTCGAATTGAGAATCTGCTCCTTTTTTTAATTCTGTTAAAAATAATACATTTTCTTAATATTTCTCGAAAACCCTTTTTGATATCTTAGTAGTATCTTCACGCCTATATCCCCAAAGAAGTAGGCAGAGGCACAGCCAGGGCACCCACGACTAGCCGAAGCCATTAAGTCCCAAAATGTGATAGGTGGCAAGCCTAAGCCAACCGGGCACATATCCAATCCCGAGCAACATTTTTTAAATAGAAAATTGGGAAATTCCAATCTTCGTTGCTCGACCCGGGAATAGAATCTGGGACCTCATGCATTCATGTCTAATACCTGAACCGCTAGACCACACAGGCGATTTTGGTATCTTGATTAAATTTATATGGTATTTCTAAATCGCCAAATAAAAACTATCAAAATCCATTTGTTATTGGCCGAGTGATCGCATAAGAAAACATGTACAAAACTACAAGCGAAACGATAACCTAAATTTTCGAATCGGTTAACAAAACAGAAGATCTGCGCAGAAGCAGAAGATGGTCTCCATACTTTCATTTTACTATCATAGTATCTTGTTTGATTCGTAGTTTGAGCTTATAAGGTTATAAACTTAGTTGGTTTACCGATCAGCGCCAACTACCAGGTTCGATTGGGTTTGCAAACCATTCTGCAATTCATTGAACTAGTGGTCGCCCATTGGTCGAAATTTGACCATAAGAAATTTTAATATCTTGATAAGAACGCCATCTTCATTTCTCAAAACCAACTACTTCGTTTCCAAAATTTTTAGTGCGCCATCTGTGATCTTTTATCGTTATCATCAATATATTTGTAAGTGTGTGTCAAATGCATGGTAGTGTGGGTAATGTTTTATTTATTGATTTAAGGTACTTTATAAGCATTATTATTGAAAAATATTAGCGTTCTGCACTTCTCCTACCTATAAACTATAAGTGTGCCCAATTTTATGCTCCTGCGTCCGCGAAATCATCACCACGCATCGATGTATAGATTTTATGTTGTTAAATATTAATGTTAATGTTAATATATATTGTTAATATTAGAAATTAAAAAAATATCTTCGCGCCCATACCCAGGAAGAGGTTGAAAGAGGTACAACTAGGGCACCAACAACTAGTCCCACAATGTGAAAGGTGGTAAGCCTATCGCCAACCGAGCACACATCCAATCCCGAGCAACATTTTTTTTATTATAAAATTGGAAAAAACAACTTTTCTATTTGTTACCCGACCCGGGAATCAAATCCGGGACCTCATGAAGTCCAACACCAAGATCGCTAGACCACAGAGGCAATTATAAATTAAGAAAATAAAAAATAAAAGTAACCCCTTTTTTCCAGGATTCAGGTGATTATAACGTAACATGGCAAGAAGTTGAGAATAAAATAGTGTTTGATTCAGCATCAGCCGAAGACCAGGGAATATACGAATGCACTGTTTCAAATATTGCAGGGAACGATTCTGCTAAAATCAGTATTCAGGTATTTATAGGTTATTATAGGTAATTAGGTTTTAATTGGTTAATTATACACAGTACAATTATAGACTACAGGCCCATGCCAAAAATAGATGGGTCATATGAACCACCACCACCAGGTAACGTGTATAGGACGATATAACAGCATAAAATAATGAGATTCAGCACTATGCCGTCACCAGTAAGCTGTCCAACTGCGTGCAGACAACAATTCAAAAGTGAGTCCATTTTGGTCATTTAGTTTTGTACGCCATTTCTATCATCGATAGAACCATGACAAATAATAAGAAAGCGCGTAGTGCCGTAAAAAATGGTGTGCCACGAATCCTGTATTTTTGAAGTGAAAACTTCTTTAGCAGCGTTGCGCACTTTTTTGGAATGGGTAAAAACTTCTAAACTCGCGTCAGATCGTCAGATCGTCAGAACGTAAGACGGCGCACTGCGCACGGTAATAAGACGGCGCGAGATCTAAAATAAAACGTAGATTCATTGCTGTTTTTATTTTGTTTAGATATTTCTGAAGAATATAGGATGCGCAATGGAGAATACGCCGCAATATACCTACTATTACATTCTCACACATAGCAGATACGTAAAATATCAACAGACATTGCTGTATTTGTTCCATCTTGAAAATAAGCAGTAAAGATAATATGGCGACGCTCCTAGCCGTCACGTGGTTTTACTTTAGCGAGTTTTTGTCAAGCCCAACGTAGGTTATTGATATGAAAATAATGTTTTTGCATAAATGTTAGTATTTTTATACAGATAATTTAAGCAATTCGTACAAAATTATTGACTAACCATTCCAAAATATCAAAAATGCACAACGTTAATATTCAAGTTTCCACTTCTGCCGGCACTCCCGGAGTGCAACCTGTCTTTTTTTTAATATTCTAACAATTTCTGGGGTAAATTTGGTCACTTGATTCTGCACGGTATCAGTTTCATACTATTTCAATACAGCTTCTAATCCAATGATAACAGTACCGTAAAAAAATAAATGATCAAACTCTACCTGCACTTTAAAATTCTTACCTGCATTCAGTCGGATAGCTTGCAGGCGACGGCATGGTGCTGAATCTTATTATTTTGTGCTCTTATATCGTCCTATAACGTCACCTGGTGGTTCATGTGACCCATCTATTTTTGGCATGGGCCTGTAGTGTATTGCATGAATAAAAACCATTTTAAAAGTTAACATAAACCAAAATAATGCATAGTAAAATTATTAAATATAAAATTACTAGCGGCCCGTCTCTCTTTTGAACGGGTATAAAATATACATATAAACCCTTCTCTTCAATCTCTTTATCTACTGAAAAAACCGCATCAAAATCATCACCATGAAATCACAACCATTTAAAGATTTAAGCATACAAAGGAACATAGAGACAAAGGAAGCGACTTTGTTTTATACTATGAAGTGATGCAAGCATAACATGCGTGGTAAAATGATAAAATGGTAAAATCATATGGTTATATTACACAATACATTTAAGAAAAATTAAAATTACCATCATAATCACTAGTGGTAAGGTCCCTTAGGTACTGCAATTTTTTCGGGTAGGCTTTCACCACCTTACTTATTCTTGCCGCCATAATGACAGTGCCATGTTCCTTTCCGCCTGGAAGGGTAGCCAGTAGACTTGCACATTTGGCTCACTTCGGTCAAAAGACATGCACCTACAACATCTATGATATCAGGAGAGGCGTGTACTTGTTTACAGTCTTAGTCGTCTCTGTGGTCTAGCGGTCCGGGTGTTGGACTTGACTGCATGAGGTCCCGGGTTCGAATCCCGGGTCGGCCAACAAAAAGACAATTGGATTTTCCCAATTTTTAATTAAAAAAAATGTTGGTCGGGATTGGAAATGTGCCCGGTTGGCGATAGGCTTGCCACCTATCACATTGTGGGACTTAGTGTCTTCGGCTAGTCGTGGGTGCCTTGGTTGTACCTCTGTCTACCACTTCGGGGATATGGGCGTGAAGATACTTTACTTTTATCAAATAAATATATAAAAATGTTGGGGTAGACAGGGACAATTGACCGTCTCGTTGATCGAGTGGCTAGCGTACACGCCTTACTACACTGACCAATCGCGATGCTCGGGTTCGATTCCCAACGGGGGCAGGCATTTGTGTGATGAACATTTAGATGTCTGCATTTCCGGGTCTAGGTGTTTATTAAATTTATTCTGGTATCTATTTAGGTATTTCTATGTATTAGAATCGTTGACTAACACCCATAACACAGGCATGTAATTTTGCTTACTTTGGGGTTACATTCAATTTTTGTAACTTGTCCAAATATATTTATTTATTATTTATTTATCTGCGTTTGACGTCTTAATATAATTGTGTTTTTACCCCCCTATTTTATGCCCTTACAGTCACCCCCTAATTAATTATCCTGTATAAGTAATTTTATTCCCAGGTTTCTATAGCCCCAACGGTAACACGGTTTGAGAATGTGACAACCACGGAAGGAACAACAACGCAAGTAATATGCAAAGCGACTGGAAGACCCATTCCTGTTATCAATATTATATTTTTAGGGGACGATCGGCAAAGGTCAGCCATTTTTATTTTGATGCAGCTGAGTAAAGTCGCGTGATGCTGTTAATCCTGAGGGCGTGTGATACTGCCCTCACTTTTCACCTGTTCTGGTCCGGGTTCTTTTGCAAATTCCAGAATAGGCCATCTCCCTTTCTGACAGGCAACTTGTAAAAGGCGAGCGTAGGCGTACCGTCAATAACACAGTGACACCTGACTAGCTGGTAGAGGTTCGAAGCAATTAGTCCGGATTGGTACCAACTGTTCCTGACGCCATAGCGTCAGTAGTTGCCGTTGACGTTTTCCGTTTGAGAGGATAAGGTAGCCGGTTAAGTTACTTTTGCTCGAGGCCTAACATCCCGGTCTCAGGTTGGCAATGCACCATTACCATGTATGGTGTCTCTAGGCGTCATGAATTTCTTACCATCAGAAAATCCGTCTGCTTGATTGCTATATCTGATTCTAATACCACAAAAAAACTTTTACTACAGTTATTTTAATGAGACTTCTTACTTCAGGCTAATACAACTAATACTATTTCATGTAACTAACCTCACTTAGTTGCTCGTATGAAAACAAAACTGTTTCGTAATATTAACCATGTATTGATAATATAAAAACCTGAGGGCAGAAATATAAGGGCTGTCGTAGAAAATCAACAAACTTGAGATCTGAGCCTTTATACTGCACGAGTGTGTATACTTCACGCCAAGTCCCTAACGGGGTAGGCAGAGAGTATCGAGTGCCAGACCTCACGATCCTGACAAACCTGTCTTGCTTCCTTCACATTCATAACCCTTTTCATACAAACACGCCGGTTTCGGAGACTCTTGACACCACCCTCGGATAATATCCGATTGATCTGATCGTGAAATGTCAGCCTTGGTATCTACATCTACCGGCCCGGGTACCTACATCCATCCACACGCATTGTATATCTGCTTTGTCAATCTTTCATCTGTCAATCTTTCCACATGACCGAACCAGCGGAGCATGCCCTTTCGCATTTTAACACCAACACTTTCTTTCAATCCCACTCTTTCTCGGATCTCACTGTTACGAATGCGGTCAGCGAGCGTTACACCACAGATTTTCCGTAGTGCTCTCATTTCGACCGCATTTATCCTACTTTCATGCTCTTTCTGACATACCCAACTCTCACTTCCATACAGTAACGTTGGAATAAGCACAGAATAAAATAAATAAAACAATAATAATAATCTTATCACATTATTTTTAAGTAACAGAAGAATAATCCTATCCTATTTTAATATTATAAACGCGAAAGTTTATGAG
>NJDC01011534.1:4082-23009 GCA_002245475.1 Calephelis virginiensis | reverse complement strand
CAAACAGTGGAAAAGATCAGACTCTCCTACACCGAAAAAGGCTAAGGTCGTTTTCTCAACTAACAAAGTCATGGCTTCTGTTTTTTGGCATGCGAAGGGCATTATTTTTGTAGATTATTTACTGAAAGGTCAAACTATAAATTCTAGTTATTATTGTAACCTTTTACGAAGACTCCGGGAAGAAATAAAAAAAGGCTGGGAATGTTGCGTAAGAAAGTTTTGTTTCATCAAGACAATGCACGTGTTCACACTTCGGTTGAAACTATGTCTGTAATCCGTGATTGTGGCTACGAATTGCTGCCCCTCCCATCTTATTCGCCGGATTTAGCCCCCTCGGATTATCATTTATTTCCAAATTTAAAAAAACACGGTGGCTCAAAATTTTCGACCAAAGATGAGGTGATAGTCGCAGTAAACGACTATTTCGCCGACCTTCCGGAACCTTTTTTTTTCGAGGGGATAAACAAGTTGCAGGTCAGGTGGAAGGAGTGTGTTGAGCTAGATGGAGACTATGTCGAAAAATAAAAATAAATTTAGACCCACTTTTCTTTCATTTTCTTGGTCGGGCTTAGAACTTTTGGATCCACCCTCGTATATATAGCCACGGCTACGCCCACGTAATACACTCATTAAGCTTACATCGATACTTAGTTTGCATATTGGGATAAAAAGTAGACTACCTTTCTTATCTCCTAAGCTATCTCAACACACATAAATTGTACAACCTGTAAAATGTTAAATTGTGCAATGCTCGGTTACAACACGAAATTAGGACAAACATCGGGTGAAAAAAATTAAAAGAAACATAGTTTTTATTTAAAACTAGTTGACTTTGCGCTTGCCATTGACAATAGCATAAAAAAAAACATTTTCCCATTTTCCCTGCAACTTTCCCGTGTTTTCTTTTCATACGAACCTTTTCCTGTCAATAAGCCACATAACAAAAGAAGAATTAGCGAAATTGGTTCATCCGCTGAGGCGTGATGCGATGACCACGCGAAACAGGGATTCATTTTTATATACATTCTATTTTGTTGGTTTTCAGAACTCCGAGGTCATGATTAATAGGGATAACTAGGGCCATTCGTACTTCGACGTTAGAGGTAAAATTCTTGGATTGTCGCAAGATGAACATCGCGAAAGCATTTGCCAAAGGTGTTATATAGATGACAATTTGAATCTATTTGATCAATTTTGATCTTTTTCGGTTTACATGTCTTTTGAGATTTGCATGGACCTCGTTGCATTGCTATGAAGTAGGAACTATATTCCTGATTATAGTTATGATTGCTTTATAACTTCGTCTTTATGAACAACAATGCTGGATATTAATGTTATTGACCGTTTAAAATACGTTGAGTGCACGCAACGAAGAAAATGAAAAGAAACATCTAAAGGTTTTTATTGAAGAGACAATCGGAATTGCCGGTCTACTTGACTCCTGACTGCATTTGGATCGAGTGAGCGTGACCTCATTGTATTGATTTATAACTTACCTTCAGGAGTTTCGGTTATTCATTGAAATATTTATATATTAGAATATTAAATACTAATTTCTGCAACTTGTCTTTCTGTTTACTATTTCACAATATATTTGCATAGCTTTCTAAACTCGTAGTACATTAACAGTAATAAATCTGTGATATTTATTTGGAATTATTGTTTCAGCCTAAATCCCGATTGTTCGTGATCCTCATATGTGAGCCTGGGAATTCATCCGCTTTTCTATTCTTATTTCTTTACTTAACGCAGTTTTTTACATCCTTACAAGTATGTAGATAGGCTCACAATATATCTTATACCAAGACTCCAAGCCAGCGTTTTTTTATCTGTTAATTAAATCGCTTTTACCATAAACCTTATGCTAACTTTCTTTAATTAATTTCCTTAATTAAAATCCTTAAAACTTAATTTAACAGGTCGAGGAAAATATTTATTTATTCAAATCTAATGTACAAATAAACACAAAGGTAAAGAGATCTTCCGAAATTCAAAGAAAACTTCAGTTTTGTATCAAGTCTAGCTTCTGTGCATAAATATGAAAACACAAATCGAAGTATTTTGTTGTTGTAATTCTAAGTACTATGTTGTTCTCATGCTGGTCCGAGTCCGCTGTCCGAATAGACCATCTGCCTCTCTGCCAGGCATCTTGTAAAAGACGAGCACTGGTTACAATATAGGTCATCACCAAAAAGACCACTCGTGGTAACATCGATGCACCAGTAACATCTATGGTGTATAGACACCATAGATGGCCATGGTTGTCTCTTACGATAGCAAAAGCCATGTGTTTGTTCGCTGACATTTCACATTAAAATGAAACGATCAAAACTAGTTTGTTTAGGGATGTTCCTACTGATGTCTTTTGTTGATACCGATATTATACGGGACGGGTACGTCACGAGAAATTGCTTAACAATGCTATGCAATATATATAACATGGATACTCTTGAAAAACTTTTCGTTTCAACATAGTTCTGATGTTTTATTATTGGCTTGAAGAACTTAAGGAAGTAATCATGAATTACAGACTCGGTAGCTCAAATGATTAGTGAATTCGTTAGCGAGAGATGAAAGGGTGCATGCTCAAATTCTATCTGAGGTGGAACTTTTTCTCTGTGTAAAATTTATGAAAAATATTATAAATATATTCAGTAACAGCCCTATTAGTACTGGCGTCATCAATGGCCAGTATATAACGATGAAACATGTTGGTTTAATTAATGGACGCAGTCTGTTATAGTACGGATGCCACATGTCCAGCTCTCCACGCAATTGACTATGACTACCACGTTGCACCAATACATGGAGACGTTGGCTTTGTTGCAACTTCCCTTCATCTGTGAGATGCAGCCTAATGCTCTTGTCGAAAAAAGATAACAATTTGTTAATCAACAGGGCTATGTTAATATTTAAAAGACAAGTTTCTGTGTCATGATGTAGTGCCTCCATCGCTCGGTAGTGCATACTCTTTTACTTTACTTCCAGTAGTAATTAGGCGGTAAAGAACCAAGCATCAAATCGCTGATCATTTATAACGCTAATGGTCACCGTTGAAGTTTTCAGTGTTGGATGAGTTGGTGAGACGTGCACACTTAGCTTTAAAACTCGGTCTCAAGATAACTTTACACCAGTACCATTTGTGGTTTTAATAGGCAACTATTGTCTCTTGCTATCGGTATTATCGTCTACTTTTAACTATCTTATAACATAAAATAGGATTGAATTATTAAAACATAAAATTTCGTACTTAAATATGTTTTCAGGATATGCAAAATGATATCTATGCGCTTAATATATTTATGTCATGAAAAACTGGAGATTTAAGAGATTTAAAAAAAAACGGTTTAAAAGATAGAACTACACAATCAAGTTACATAATACAAACATAGCTTTCTTGAAAAAATCTGAAAGTATTTTCTTAGGACAATAATATTTTCTAACTGAACTCATAGAATAATATTCGCAGCAGTCCATACACTCCCTGCGTCTGACATTTTGTTATAACATCTAAGGACCCGACAATTTACGTCCAAGGGTGTCAAAGATTTTAATCTAAGCAAAGACCAGCAAATTCAGTTAACTGAAAATTGTGTACAAAGCGACTACGTCATTAAACTTGACCCAGAATGTTGATAAGTTACTTAATATTATCAAATATTATATATAAAGCATCGTCACGACAGTATCCCCAAATAGGGAGGCAGCGGTACATACAAAGAACCCACATTTAGCCTAAGCGAGGCGTTCTCAGAGGTTTCAGGTATGGTAGGCATAAAAATGTAGATAAAAAAACTTACCAGTTTTAGGAAGTTTGTTTTATATTATGTAGTAATACAACTCGTACGAATCAACTGTGCACTCCGCTGGAATGCGACCCCTCTCCCGCTTCCCCGCGTGGCGCCCCGCATTCACCATAAGCGCTCAGTAGCGATAGCATCTTTGTTACCGTTGGGCGCGACTCGTTTTAATTATCTAAATACAGTTTAAAACCCCTGTCGTTATTACTGTTTCTGTTGATTTGTTTTGTTAAGTTTGTTTTTGTTTGGACATTTTCGCGTTAGTGAAGCCTGTTGGTTGCACCAACATTATGAGCAAGACAATTCATAGTGAGGCAAGGACTCTTATATTAAAAGTGTTAAAAATCTTTGAAAATGAGAAAGCAAAAAAACATTTTGTAACACCTGTAGACCAAGTTATAAAACGAACTTGTACAGCTACTGGTATATCAAAGAACAAAGCAAAGGTTGTACGACAAAATGATCCACCCGTGCCTAGTACATCATCAGCGTCAGATTCAGGTCCAACACCTATACCAAAACTGTCTACACCAGGCAAAAAAAGAAGATCAAGTGCCAAAAAGATCGAACTGGATAATTTTAATCTATGCCCATTGCGAAACATTGTCAACAGTTTTATATAGTTAGAAAAGAAGTACCGACTTTTAAAAAAATTTTGGCGGCTGCAAAAAGGGACTTAAATTTTCCAGGTGAGCGTTTGATTTGTGTTTTAACATGCCGTCTAGTTTTCAATATGTATGATAATAATAATATGTAGAAAGAATACATAAAATTACCAACGCGCATTGGGCCAGCGTGGTCGACTATAAATACACCCTAAATTCAGGTGTTGATGTGATGCGTGTAATACATAAAACTTATTCTGTTATCTGTATCCTATGTCAAACTAAATACCTAATTCGGTTTCAAGAGCTTGTCTAAAATATTTATGAGGCTTATGTCATAATAATATTATGATAATGAGTAATATAAAACTTACGAACTTTATTTTATGTTTTTCAGGTGGAATAACCACATTGCGGCTGATACTTGTAAAACTATTTGGGTTATAAATTTAAAAAATGTAAAAATATGCGACATGTGTTAATACAAAAGCCCGACATCGCCGCTTGGAGGGCTCTCTACCTGCGAAAGAAGAAAGAGAATAATGACCTCGGGGTGAACAAAAAACCGGTGACATACCTTGATGAAATATGGATTAATTCGCATTATAACGCGCGTAAATGTTGGCAAAACAGTAGCGACGCAAGTATTAAAAATTGACAATCCAGAGCAACGATGGATTCTAGTCCACGCGGGCGGTGAAAATGGTTTTATTCCTGGAGCCGACCTTTTATACAAATGTAAGAGCAATACGGAAGACTACCATTATGAAATGGACACAAAAAATTTCACGAAATGGTTGAAAGAAAAACTTCTACCAAACTTGCCGCCAAATGGCATTGTTGTCATTGATAACGCGCCTTATCATTCGACACAATCTGAAAAGCCTCTCGTAAGTTCGTCACTGAAAAGCGATATGTAAAACATAACAATAACATAAATTATGTTATGCGAAGTAACAACATAATTTATGAAGAAAAAATGACAAAACGCGAATTGTATCATTTGATTGTAAGTAATAAGCCTCCAAAAAAAATACATAGTGGATGAATTATTGAAAGAGCACGGCCATGAAGTTTTGCGTCTGCCACCCTACCATTGCGATTTAAATACAATTGAATATATATGGAATTTAGTGAAGCAAAGGGTGGCAGACAAAAACGTTTCTCAATCTGAGAGAGAAATTGAAAATCTGACGAGGGAGGCTATCAAGTCCATTACAGTTGCTGACTGGAAGAAAGAAACGAACCAGATTGAAAGGTTGAAAAAGAGTATTGGGAAAAAGACGCTCTCCAAGAAATAGAAGAAAGAAAGATTATAATTTCCCTTGGAGGCGAAGAATCCAGCTCGAAATCGATGATTACGAATCTAATACCATGTCGGGAGTTGAATAAATTAATTATAGTAGCGAAAACGATTGATTAAAATAAATGTATTTATACCTTATTTGGTTATTTATTTTTAAATATTTTGGTGTTTTAATTTCAAATTTCAAAACGTTATGAGTCAAATGACCTAGTAATCATCAAAACGACCTTTTATCGACAATAAAAAACAAGTGAATTAGGTAAATTAAAAATTTCAAAAATATATATTTTTTAAAATAATTCTCTTTTTTGCAAACGGTACCGTCCGGATCACGTCACAGAGCGAGGTGCACAGTTAATTCGTACGAATTGTATGTAAAAATAATCTATACTTATTTCGCCACTAAACCATTCATTCACAAGGTATGGACTATCTTTTGATCATATAGTAGATTCGGATTAATTTACACTATCTCTAATCTATGTAATTAAAACTGAATTTGTGTGATGTCAACCTTGGAGTAACTCGACTTCCTTTAGTCTACTTTTATAAATAAACTAGCTGCTAATCCCGGCTTAACACGAGTGGACAAATTTCCAATTTTTCCTAGAAATAAAGTAGCCTATATTCATGAGAGATAATGTCGACTTCTAATGGTAAAACAATTTTTCAAATCAGTCTAGTAGTTTCAGAGGCCATTCCATACAAACATTGAAATCATTCCTATTTAATATTAGTATAGATAGTATAGATGTCATAACAGCAGCGCCACCTACCGGGTACAATTGTATTTTTAAATCATCCAGGAGACCATTGAAATACCTACATAAACTTTAAAACCAATTACTTCACCAGTTTAAAAGTTATGTGGAAATAACTAGATATGTACGAACTTGGATATTTTTTAGTAGTTTTGTTCCTTAGGAATAAAGCATTTTTCTGCGGTAAAAGAGCTTCTAACAGTAAAAGAATTTTTCAAGTCGGTGTTATAGTTTAGGACCTACTCAGTACAAACAAAAAAATAATCAAATATTTCCTCTTAATATAGATAATTAGTGCATTCGCTTTTCAAGTTTCGGCTAAACGGCACCGGGCAACCCAAAGTAAACAAAGCTTAGATACATACATCAGTGCATTCGCTTTTCAAGTTTCGGCTCAACGGCACCGGGCAACCCAAAGTAAACAAAGCTTACATACATACATCAAGTGCCGTGTAACTAAACCCTAAGACGCTAGTTTTTTTACACTGTGTTCCTTCCCATTGGAACGATTTCATAACGATTAAAATAGACAAAAAGAAGGTAATGGTGAATTGCCAACTTGCATTGTGGCCACCTTCCATATATATATGATATGATGATCATATACATATGGAAGGTGAATAAAGATCATATATATGATAATGATATATGACAGTATCAAACACTGATACTAAATGGACAGAAATAAAATCCAGGTTAAACGTTTGTTACTAATCAACACTCGCCTGTTATGAGCTATTTAGTGAGAAATCAGTTGACCTATTGCCCAGAACCAACACTGAAACCATCGCATACAAGGTTAAACCCGTTTCCTGAAATGAATCCCTGCATTTGTATTCTCATCTCTTTCAAACATATTATTAAAGAAAACAACTACTCTATGGTGGCTAAAATATTTTCCCACGTGTTGGTCCTGGTCGTCTATATAGAATAGACCATCAGCCTTGTTAAGAAAACGCGAGCAAAGGTTAAATGGGTCATTACCAACAAAACCACTAGTAGTCAGGTGCCGTCGTATTACTTCATCCGGGTAGGAATCCACTGCTCTAACAACTATTCTTGCCGTCATAAAGACAGTGTCTTGTTTCTGTCCGAAGGATAGTGTGGCCGGTAGACTTGCACAGTTGACCGTACATCCCTGCCACAAAACCGCAACGCATCTGTTATGCAGTCTTATTAATAAATATGGACTAAAGTAATTCAAGGTTTAACCTGGTATTATAGTCTTGATTACAATTAAACACATACTATAATGTCAACTTAACTTTACTTCTACTTTAGTCTATATTTATTAATAAGGCGCATAGTGTACAAGGACCTCGATCATCTCTTATCATCGGGAGATTTGTGTGCTTGTCCGCAGTCATATCACAGAAAAAAAATATCTTCGCCTTACAGGTTTCGCTATTTATAACATCTAAAGTAGGTACTTACTTTTGTTATTAGACAATAACTTGGTTTCATTATAACTTTATGCAGTTTCAAGTACCTAGCGTATCAATTTAGATAAGCGTCCATTAGAAAGACAACCCAAAAGTTAGTAACGCCTCTTTATAGGGTTCAAACAGTTACTTAAATAGTCAATAAGATAACACATATGTGTCTGAAGTTAGGGTACTAGCTACTTACGTTGGTCAAGCACCCTTTAGGTTATGAATGTAGATTATCGTGATCGTTCTACTTTCGCATACTTTAAAAAATCACCAACAGGCGGATGGACCGATGACTCGATACACTTTTTTTATAGTCACATTACAGATTTTGGGATTATTACATAAATTGTAGTACAATAGCCAAACTTATCTCCAGGAAGAGAAATTTCTCCCAACTGTAAAAAAAGTAATCTAAGCTCCATCCAAGACATCATTTACGAATAAAGTCAAAAACATGACAAAACTTTCCGACGAGACCTAAGTTCCAAATTTATCGGTAACGAGGAAAATTGTTTGTAAAACATTTTAACTTTTAACATTGGATTCAATTTATTTCTGAGACGTTATCATACATTATGAGCATTTTGATAGAACACAATATTTCGAATTATTTCGGAGAAACATTAGGTATTCCCGATGGTAAAAGATCTAGTCGGATATTTGCGGCTTCAAAGGTGTCAACTTGATATGATACAATGCAAACTAGCCCAACAATGACAAGGGTAGACGTTCCGGTAAGATGCTGCTAAATTAGCACCACCGCCTAAGTTCCAAAATCCGCGTTACGCAAGAAAATATACTCGCTTCTGGTTGACAGCGCACGAAATGTCAAATTTGTGGTGTTTAATATTTATGATTAGGAAAGACTAGACTTTCTAATTTAAGTGAACAGTGGTACACATAAAACTATATTATTTATATCGAAAAATAAATTTAGATAGGGAGCAGGGTTGTTTCTTAGTAGAAGACAGATTAAAATTTGTTTTAGAAAGGGCACACGTAGCAAAATTAAAACTTCGTGAAAGATAGGTAAATGTTGAAACTGCAAGATTTTTACTCGTAGTGGGAATAGTCCTATAAAATTTTACGACTGGTATAGGAAGTAATAATATAAACATTTAAAATTAAAAAAAAAACAAGTAACATATCATGTTCGTTATTAATCAAACAATCTCTTAACAAACATACAAAATAAAACATTATTTAGGGATCCATTTGCTGAATGATTTAAAATGCCTACATAGATTTCTATCTTAGATAATAAGTGACTTATTCGACCAAAAAAAAGGCGGCGTGAATTTCTTACCATCAGGAAATACGTCTGCTTGTTTGCTTTCCAATATCATTAAAAAAAAGAGTGTATAAAACTAATTAACTAATATATTATATACTATATTTTTATAATAATTGTTTATCTCATTTATGGTTTACATTTCCTCTATGTAACTTTAACTTGGAGTACAACACGCAGCCAGGGGGGTGATTATGTATCTCAGTTGTCAACTCAACTGTAAAAATGTACATCAAATGACGTCATTTGTGTTTACTATCTCTATTGTATTTCTGTTGGTCACTGGAGATAGCAAATACAAAACACATCATTTGACAGCGATTCGATGTACACTCATCCATTTTGAGTTGGTAACTGAGTTACATAATCATCCCCCTAGACTAAGCCTGTGTCCGGCCAAAAGGCGAACATACAAGGAGATACAATTTTTAAGGGACAACACACGCTCTAGAATGGGAAACAGAGATATATTTTGACCGGGCTGTAAATGAAACAAATTTCTAGGTGATCTCATTAATTAAGCCATTGGGAATCGTTAAGCGTTTAAAAGAGAAGGGCAATCCATTTGACAATAAAGATAACCAAAGTATAAACACTATCTGTACTTTTTCTTTACCAGGCTTTATAATGGCTTCAATGATGTTCGCATATAGCTATATCATATAGACTCACGTGCCATAACATAGCTTTGGTGTGTTCAGATTTTGCAATAAAATAATTGGCAAACCAACTTTTAACTTAACCCAGTGAAATGGCATTCTTGAAGGATTTAAGAAATTTAGATCTTTTCTAAACTGTCTAGAATATTCTAGCTTGATTACATCAGTTGCACACATTCTAGAACTTTCCAGATAATTCCAGAAAATTTTACAATACACTAACTCTTTATCATGCACCAAATACAGAGTAATTACAAATCCATCAAATAAAACTTAATCTACTTATAAGATAAACAAAGGCGGCCTTATCGCCAAGTCAGCGATATTTTCGAGTAAATTTTGTAACTTTATCGACCTTTAGGATCGATTTTTACAGTTGCAGATATTTTGGTACTTTTTAGATGTTTTTTTATGGTATTGGAAGGCAAACAAGCAGACGGATTTTCTGACGGTAAGAAATTCACGCCGCCTAGACACATCAAAGATGGTAATGCTGCGTTGCCAACCAGAGGCCGGGATGTTAGGCCTCGCAAAAGCAAAAGTAAATATACCTGCTACGTTATCCTCCGAATCGGAACAAAGTCAACGGCAAGGGCTGACGTCAAGGCGGCATGAATATGTAAGGCGGTAGTACCAAGCCGGGCGAGTCGCTGCGAAACTATACCACCTAGTCAGATCTCACGGTGTTATTGACGGTAAGCCTTTTACGAGCTGCCTGACAGAAAGACAGATGGTCTATTCTGGAAAGGAGCCCAGACTAAAACTAGGAAAAATTTCAGAATTCTATAGAAAATTCTAAATTGATTACATCAGTTGCACACATTCTGTAACTTTCTAGGTCATTCCAGATATTTTCACTGGAGTTGCGGATAATAGAGAAAACGCAAAGTTGGTAGTAAAAAGAACTCTTATTTACTTCATGTTGCACTGTAATTTGAACAGAGCCTTACAATTATAGTCCTCCTGATACGGTGAGTTAAGCCTGGTGAACTGTATACAGGGGCATGAGAAGAACAAAGGGTACAATCGAAGAAAGCGTCACTTGTGCTAGGACAATGCGCAAACTAATGGCCTGCCACCCGTCCATCCAGGCGATGATTGATCGACACCACCTGCAACTTGTACGCTGCTTACATCTCGTATGGCATGCGTGATATTATGAAAAAATATAGTGCGTACAAATTACAAAGTAACAAAGTTATCGAAGTTAGTGAAATTTGAAGGACTCTAAAAGCTCTTTTTCGTATCTAGCGGGTTGTGTAACTATACTTCTGTTAGTGTAGTGTAGTGTCTCTGACTGTTGCTGAACAATCCCTTCCTTGCAAAAAATGTTTTATTATAATACTAAAGTTTTATAATTTTTAATAAAATTGGAGTGCCTATTTGTTATATTTAAATAACAGATTTTTAATACATGCATAAGGTAAACGTACGTACATCAAAATAACAATATTATAATTTACAATTTGTCAGTGTGTTTGCTTAGAATAAGGCTAAATTGATTTTGACGAAACTTTCACTAACAGAAAGTTGATGAAATAAGGAGCAACTAAGGCTAATTTCATTTTAGACAACTTCTAATAAAAGTTTAATAAATAAATGACTTTTATATTAAATTTTGTTGCGAACAAAGTCTCAAGTACAGCTAGTATATCGTCGCATTAAACCTGAACGGATGGACCAATTTTGCTTATTCTATTTTTGTTGTTTTCGTTATTGTCAGAAAAAACTGCATAGAAAATGGGAAAATTAATAATGCTTTCATTTATACAATTGTTAATAGCTGTGAATGGTCAGGCGATACAAAGTTCGCCGGGGCGGGTAGTGATTTATATTTGTATTATTTGTTTATAATAATATTGATTCTGACTTAAAATCAGTTTTCACTTTTCATCGACTAACTCGTCTACAATTCTTAAAATCGTTAACTTCAAAGTTCTTCGAAAACTAGGTAAAGTGCCGTAGATTGACAGCACTTCGCTACTACCAGGTGCAATATATCGTTTGTATATTTATTCTTCCGTTCCAAAAATTGCTTGATGTATTTACAGAGTTTACAGGCTGGTTTCTTTTACAGATCAATTCCTAGTTGCCTGAAACAGCTATAGGCGACACAGTGTCCGATGAGACCTAAATTAAATACAGTCTATTTCTCAAGAAAATAAAGTCAAAATTATCTCTTAGCGTTTTAGAATCTGAATCACCCTTATCTGAACAGTGCCTAATATTTGTATTACTGGAGCGGTAAAGTTTGAACTGGTGAACTGTATAAAGTGGACATGATAAGGCGTTCGATTCGACAAACCCGTAATAGGAAGGGTGTAATCGAGGCATGCGGCACCTGAGCTGCGACGAGGCGCCGCCTAATGGCCTGTCTCCCGTCCATCCGTGCGGTGATTGATCGACACTCCCCGCGACCTGTATACATCACTTACACCATATACCGTGCGTAATAAATCACGCATACAGTTCATATAATTAATTTTTAATTAACACTAGTTTTTTTGGAGGAATTTTCCAACCATAGCTACGTACATATATGGAACAGTATTTTTCATACTGTTGTTGTTTTACTAAGCCTAGTTGATAACATACTTAGCTACATTCCATTTACGGCCAATGTTAATAATGTATCTCAATCTAATGGATTTCAAGCAATCTAGATAGCTGCGTATCCGCCGGCCTATCCTATACCTAATTGCCATAGTTATCTTGTCCACAGATATGTTATTGGCAAGCGGATAACATAAAAATGGATCAAAATATTAATCTTGGACAGCAAGTTTTGGATTAGGATTGATTATTAATATTGGCTGTAAAGCAACAGGGTTGTCATGATTTTATTTTTATTTTAGCAATTACTGTTTTATAATAATCAATAATCGAATTGCAATAACTACGTAGTCTACAGATAATATGAATAGGTAATCTCATGGTTAATCCTAAGTCCTAGCCTTCTTAATGCTTGGTTAATTCCAGCAAAAGACGAATACATGTATGAATATATGTAAAAAACGAATACGCTCCGCCGCGAAAAGCACGGGCCTTTGTAGGTAGTTTCCATACTGTTTCATATTTGAATATGATAAGAGGAGGATGGAGTATCTTCTTTAAAGCTTAGTATTTTTGTTAGCTGACATAAAACAATATATTTCGTTTTATATTGTAAAGAATAGGAGTTAGACGAAAAATTAAAATACGATAAAAAAACGGTGCGAAATAAAGCTAAAATGTGTTTACACACATATGTACCAGGTAGTTTTGGGCAAACAATTTACTTTCTTCTTATTTCTTAATTAAATTAAGTCTCATTTTCATATGCTTTATGATGAGTAATAAATAATCATGAAAACTTTGATCATTCTTTATATAGGTAAATTTTATTAATTTTATTTTTTTTTTATTAATTTCATTTGGTTCTAAGCCTTCCTCTAGTGTACGAGTTTATTTCGCACTTGACCGACTTTATTTTATTATAGTATAAAGGGCAATCGATGAAGCTGCTAATAAAGATAATGCTAATCTCAAGATCAGAAAGGCTCTTATTTAAACCAGTTTTCCATATTAGTGCAAAATTGATTGAAAGCGGTATCGCATAGTCAAAAAATGTTAAATCAATTAATATTATGAATTATAGTCAACTCCTATAATGGGGCCTTTGACTAATCCATCAATATTATATATACGTATAATAAAGCAGTACTAAAACTGAAGCTATACATGAAATACTTTAAAAAAGGTTTGCTACGTATTGTATACTCGAAACAGAATCAACACGAGGATTATTATTTTTTTGTCATCTAGTCTCTTCGTCTGTGCACTTTTCTCACACAAAGTACTGAAAGCATTTCCTCCAAATTGTGTGTAATAGTAGCAGCATATAGCGAGGGTCAAAAGTCACTTCAACGTGTGAACGACTTCGCAAGCAACAGCTAGTCTTATTTAAAAAAAAACACTATTTCCCTTGTAAACGGATAGAACTATGTATTTCGCTAATCATTTCTTTGCTGTGTGTTTTTTGTATTGCGAGGGGTTTTTTATAAAAGAAAAAAAATGTAAATTTATTTTACTATTCATAGTCAAGGCAGCACGAAGTCTATCGGATCAGCTGGTTCTGACATAATAAAATTCTTATAACCTTCGGAATTCTTCGTTAGTACTTGTTAATTTTACGTAATTTTAATTATGTTTTTTAGCGGTATTTTATCTACAGTCTGACAGATTACATACATATTTAAGGTAGTATTGTAATATAGATACTAGTTGAAAATTTCAACAATCCGACACTGCCTTGTCAACTGGATTTTAAGCTCTATTTCAAGGTGGTACGAAAGAAATACTCTTTGAGAATCACTTATCCAGACGACAACTACTATAAACGTATTTTTTTCGAACTTGGTATTTCAGTATAGGTTTACTTTACGTCCAAAACAGACATCACGTCAGTTTCATTCTTTGAGTATTTAAATATACTCAACTCAAGACATAAATAGGTCAGCGGCAGGTGTGTTCACATATTGCAAAAATACATCTAGTCAAAAGTATATATACTAACATCGATTGCTAAAATTTAATTTATAGTTTTTGCAATAAGCCCAAATTCAATCATACAGACTATGAACTTAGTGTTTTATTTTGGATATTTAAAAAATAATAATACTGAAATAGACGGCATCCCGCAGAGATTTCAAACAGAAGCATATTACAATTAATCTTTGGTTACATTTCGAAAAATTCCAACTTAGACAAAGCGAAGTCGACCAATATAAAACAAACTGTATAGGAATAACAAAACGAAATCGCTCGAGTGGAAGTGATCAATTTTCTTAACAATTTTCCCGTCATCTGAAATCTTTTCAGAAGCACAAAACATTTAGCCAATTCAGCGCACAGGAGGCCGGCTATGATAATAGAGAGCCCATTGGCTGGGAGGGACTGTCATCGCAAACATAAGCCATTAGCGTACGTATTGTTGGCCCGCTTTCATCGCCCCATCCCTTACAATTTTTTGTTGTATATTTTCAAGTACCGTACATAATACATCGGACGGACTGGAACTCCCCAAGATATTTTTGATTACTTTCCTTACATTATTATTATGTACAGCAAACAGCAGTAACAGTAGCATTAGTAGTAGAATATACTTGTATATAAGTTTCGTTCATATTTAAGAAAGGCTTTTGTTAATAATAATCAAAGAATAAAATTATTCGAATCCTATTAATTATTATTGCAGCACAATTTTTTATATCTTTTTGAACTCATTTAGGCTATGTTAATCAATCGCTTAGTCATAACCAACGATTCGATAGTTATATGAAATTAAAAGAGTATCAAAACCTTGCACATAGTCTAAGTGTAGGTACCTAACGTTTGGCTAATGCACGAGTCGCAACGTTGGTATTTAATTATCTAATAATTTATACAATTTATTGCGTTAATTTGAATTGAATGAAACTTCTCAATTTTCAAAAGCAAAATTAAATTCAGTAAAAAGTAATTAGTTTTAATAAAAAGTAATTGTACTTTATTGAACATCATCGTGGACCCTGAACTCTCCTGAAGAAAAATGAAATAGAAATCGAAGACATAGGTATAATATGTTTATGTGCTGCGCCTTTGAAAATAAAGGCTGTCTATTTTCCTGCTCCGCAGTTCGATTTAGTCACTAACAGCGAAACATTGTCATTGTTTTGCGACAATCCGTCCAATATAATGTCAACAATCTACATCCCACTAATACATGTCACGATAATATTAGTGTTCAACACTGTCGCGTTTCTGTTTTGGAGGATGGGATAGACGTTAAAACTCACACAAAAGGTTTAACACCCTAACCTGAGGTTGGCAACAACGACAACCTTTGGTGACGACAAATGTTTTATTACCATACAAGTACTAAAATTAAAAAAAAAACAAAAAGTTTTTATATAAAGAAAAACACATCGAAATCGGTCCTTCCGTTCAAATGTTATGTTGCAACAGATAGAAACGCACATACGCGCACGCACACCCACAGATACGACAAACTCATAACACGCTTCTTTACTTCTCACGGCTAAAACGACTAGATAAAACGTGCCAATACGCAAAAAAATAATCAGTTATCACATGTAACAATAATTAAAAAAAGACGACTTTCGTCATTATTCTGTAAAAAACATAATACACCATTGTCCTCTTACAGTAAAACGCAAAAAGGCTTAACGAGAATAAACTAGTCTCTCAATAGAAAAGCAAAAAAAGATTCGTAACCAATCGGAAATAGGTCTAGTAAGCTCTCGTAAAGTGAAATACGAACAGTCACGAATAGAGAGAATAAAACTAGTACGTAAAATGCTACAGAACATTTTCATCTGAGCAGCCTTTCAAAGAGGGTTTATAAACACGACATTCTATCAACAGTTACGTTCCCAATTTTTTGAATTTAGCTTCAGAATTAATATTTTATGTAGGACAAAACTTAAGGCATACTGTGTACACTGACCGAATACATAATAATATTAAAACATCATAATTGGTTTTAAAAAAAATTCAAGTAGAGCATATTAGCCGAAAAGTATATATAGCTTTTGGATCAATTAGAAGATAACACAATTCCCTACCTATATTGACTAAAATACAAAGAACTTTGTTGTCATTGGTGTACAATAAATAACATTTGTATTGTATTTGTATTCGATGGTATTTGGCTCTCTTGCGGGTACCTGCTCAAATATCGTGATATAAAGTAGTGTATGTCTATCTTCATCTCCGCTCATAACATTTGTACTATCGCCTGTTGCGATGTAAATAGACAAAAACACTTTCGCTTTTACAGCAGACAATGCCTACAGGAAAAGTAAATTTCTTTCAGAATAAAGGTTAAAACTAACTAGGCAATTTTCTACTCTTAACTACTGTCTATCACCAAAGATAGAGAGAAAAATCATTAATATAACCAAGGAAAATCACCTATTAAATAAACACTATTACATAAAAATTTTACCCCCACGCTACATAAACATTTTATTTTGGCTAAGACGACATTCTATCACTAGATATGTCTGGTACTTTTTCCCTTTAAATGAATTCATATTTAATGCACTTTAAAGTGTAATGTGTGCACCTTGTAGTATGTACTAAGAACCCCATCCCATAGTACAGAAACCAAAAACAAATGCAAAACGTTAGCTGAATAGTCGGCCCCTTGATCAGTATTTGGAAGTATGCAATTTGCGAGTACTCAAATTACAATGATACGAAATACGCCGACCCTTTGAATTGATCAAGAGGCCGACTGTATTAAAGGCCCATTAATATTTTTTCAGCTGCTTTATACACAACGCAGACTGGGAGCGTACAAAACGCTAAAGCAATCAATGAATACAATTTTACCTTGAAAAACGAAGAAAACATAATCTGATAAGAAAATTTGTAACACATACCTTCAAACTATATAAACTTAGATGTAACAAGAGGTCAAAAAGATCAAACGAAACAAAACCTGTATCTAGGCTCCAAATTGAAGACAGAACCAACGAGTCAAATTCGGACGAATTCAGTGGGCTAGAACCGTGGAAGAAAAACGAGCAAATCTTCAACTCATTGTAAGTTTTTATGTATGTTACCTCAGAACTTTTTACTAAACGTACATTGAATTTGCTTTCTGTATTTCATTCCATTTTTATTTGTTTCAGATCCGACGACAGGGTTAGATAGAATAATTTTGAAGTTTCTTGCGTTTAAATTTACTTATTTATTAGCGTATTTTCTTTCTTCTCAGCGTGTACCCTGGTAGTTAATCAAAATCTCGACGTGCACAAGTGCCACTTGTAAGGCCAGTGTGAGTCAAGGCTTGTTTCTGATTCTGCATGTCAACCTAGGCTAATTTAGTAATTAATATTTTTTTATTGCTGTGTACAAAAAATGTCCACTTGCACTTGACGACTATAGTTGAAAGTATACTATTTTTTAAAGAACCTTTAAAATCTAATTATCAACATAAAAATTTAAAAATACAGTTGGAGGCGCTCCTGTCCAAGTGAGTGGTACTATTATTCAAATGTTACCAATAATCTCAAGAGTTGACCAAAATAATGTTAATCTAGGCTCACAATCAAAGAACTCTGTTGCGTGATACAAGTTCCACATGCACAGGACAACCAGGGTCGAGAGCAAACAGGCTATTGTTTTTAAACAAAGCTTCTTGATCTAATCAACAATATGCAGATCTGAAAATGAAACAAAAAGCATTCGTGCCAACGTTTGCTGATAACGTTGTTCAAATTGTACCACCAGTGATAAACATAGTAGACCACGATAACGTAAATGTAGGCTCTTAATTAATGAACTCATTTTCGGTGGATCACACAAGGTCCATATACACAGGACAAGCAAGTCCAGAGTAAACAGGCTATTCTCTTTAAAACAAAGCTTCCTGATCTAATCAGCACAACAATACACCTCTGAAAATAAACCCGGAGGCGCTCGTGCCAACATGACCGATATTTTAAATCACGAACAATATTACGCGGCACGGTTACAAACGAGTTCATTGTGGACCGAGTGCGCCCGACAGCTGTTTTAGATAACGTGTGACCCCACCAGAATAAAGCGCTTCATGAACAATTAAAGCAAAAAACGACGTTCAACACGCATACATTCTTATCAACTGTGCTGACTTTTTAAAACGTAGATTGCGATAAATATTGATTCATACAAACAGAAAAGAGTACTCCGCAGTTTCACTTATGCTTCGACATTGAACTTTACGAGGGCCATTCAATAAATTTTTAGCCTAAGAAAAAATAAAGAAAATTTTGAGAAAGTAAAGATTTATTTTTCAACATAGTCTCCTTTCAATTCAATACACTTGGACCAGCGATGCTCCAACTTTTTTAACCCGTCATAAAAATTCGATTTCCCGAGGTCTTCAAAATAGGCCTCTGTGGCGGCGATGACCTCATCATTCGACCCAAATCTTTTACCGGCGAGTGACTTTTTCAGATTTGGGAACAAGAAAAAGTCGCATTGAGCCAAGTCTGGAGAATACGGTGGATGGGGCAGCAATTCGTAGCGCAATTCGATCAA
>NJDC01011527.1:20548-58345 GCA_002245475.1 Calephelis virginiensis | reverse complement strand
TATTATCAAATTGTAAGCGGTACAATGAAATAGTGGAGTCGGTTTTTGCAGTTTTACTGTGCTTAATTATGATCGCATTTCAAGATTTGAGGAAATCCTAAGAGGGTTTCTTTATTTTACTTATAAATAATTCAAGCGTAGTAAAACTGCAAAAAAACCGACTCTAATTACGAAGTAGCGATTTTATAATCCTTTTTCCGAAATGAAGCTAATGATTCCTAAATGCACCCACATAAATTTTATCAAAATCTTACTAGTACCTTGAAATTACGACCTATCTTTAAAAAGTAAGCATCTAAATCGTTTTTTTATTAGTTGAGTAACTGCGTAACAAACATAAAAAAACAAACTATCGAATAGAAAACCTCTTTTTGGAGTCGGAAAAGAAATAACTGATCTAATAATAATTATAATCTAGTGATGTTAATCACCTAGGGTTTGTAAGCCTAGAAACAAAATAACATGTGGTTTCGAAATCAAGAATGTATGTTGCCACATCTAGACAAGTACATCGTTGTTTAATCTTTGTCGTTTAGTTTTTAAATACCAAGCACAGTGTTGCCAATCTCTCTATCGAAAATTTGATTCATTTATTAGTAATCCAATCAAAAGCGAACCAATTCTTTGTTTTAAATACTTTGAAACAGTTCAAAAAAACAGTACACTAATTCTAAGTAAATGAGACAGTAACATTTTGTCAATAAAGTTTAAAGGAAAGTATTTTCTTAACTCCAGTACCGTATGCAAAGTAAAACAGTAACTACGATAGTATTTTAGTCTAAACACTAATTGTAAAAACATGTGGCAATGTTAGTAGGTAAGCCAAAGAATTATGATCTGATGATATTTCGAAGATTTCATTACCACGGTCTTACTCAACAACGAACATTGATAACGGAAAAAAATACTTTGTGACGACTTATACAAAATAGTATTTACTATGTTAAGTTACGTAAGTATAAGTGAATAATTTAGTTAATCCAATGATGGTAAAGACAATAACACTGTCGCCTCTCTGGTCTAGTAATTCGATGTTGGCGTTGACTACATGAAACCGGGTCGGCTAATTCAAACCATAATAGGTTTAAGGTTAAACCAAAAACCATAGTACGTTTTACGATTTTTATTTTAAAAAAATACGTTGCCCGGGTTTGGATAAATTCCCAGTTAGCAATAGCATAGTCTTGACACCTATCACATTAGGCTACCTAACCTTTGGATAATCGTGGATGTTTTTGTTGTACCTATGCCTACCTCTTCGTGACGTGAAGATACTTTGACGATAATAACAGTTAACCATATTTTTAAAAATTTCTCAAATTAATACTGTATGTAAATTTTGTTTGAGCACTTTTCTGCGTTTAGGATAAATTTTGTAATTATTGAGGAAAGTAAAAATTTAAAAACCACATGATTTTAATCCTCGGTAGCTCAAATCATCTAATCTGATGATATTAGAATATAAGTTTGCAAACATTTTTTTCTAATAAGTTAAGATTATCATCCAAAAAATGATCAAAGAGTTCATGCTGCTCTGAAGAGACCTTTTGATCAGCAAAAGGATCTCCGTGGAGTGTATGAAAGAACCAATAAAATAGGCAGAAATATTATATGGCAACATATTTTGAGTTACAGTCCCGCAATATCCCACTACCAAAGAGAACATGCTCCTATTAGACTGTATTTGCCCAGTGACATTAACGTGTCAATTGCAAACATAAATTTTTGTGAAAAATTTTCTTTATCTCTTATCACGGTTGCCGCTGCGCGCGGCGCTCAGTAGGTAGGTACCTACCTAGACACTATGCGGTCGAATCATACGCAACGTAGAAAATTATAATATACTCCTGCATTATCAAGTAGTCGTTCAATCTAAACCGAATCTTTTCTTAAGGCACAAAAAAAAATTTTTTAAACACAAGTTTAGAAATAATGGATTTTGATATGTAGGTAAGAAGTACCTAAATAACATAATTAATCTAGATAAAAGATTTAAAACTACGCACATACCTGCCTCAATCTCGATTGCTTCGTAAAAGAAAAGGTCGAAATAACTCCCACCAACTTGCTCACAGATTCGTGACGAAGCGTTTCTGAGTGAAGCCGAGACATTAACGACGGATCTTGTGCACACGCCAAACGCGATTCCGTAAAAGCACTATGAATCCTGGCACGCATATCTTCCGCAGTAGGGCACTCACCAACAAACACTTTGTCTTTGATGTGGCCCCAAAGAAAAAAATCCAGCGGGGTTAAATCTGGCGAACGTGCTGGCCAAGGTTGTGGGCCGAACCGACCTATCCATCGTTCTCCTAACGTCTCGTTAAGCCATTGTCGTACACTAATAGACACATGTGGAGGAGCACCATCATGTTTATACCAAGCATCCCGCAATCGCGCCAAAGGTATCTCTTCTAGCATTTCTTCTAAACTCGTTTCCAGAAATGTACGATGTTGTTGGCCGTTTAAGCGGTCTGGAAGAAACACAGGTCCCAAACTTCTGTCATTAAAAATACCGGCCCACACATTCACTGACCAACGTGTTTGGTATCCTGTCTCCTGCACAGAAAATGGGTTGCTGTGAGTCCAGATATGGGCGTTACGTCTGTTCCACATCCCATTCCTTGTGAATGTAGACTCATCAGTCCAAATAACGTGCGCAGCAAACGTGGCATCTGTGTCATGTTAGTTTATGAACCATTGGCAATACGAGACTCGGCGATTTCTGTCAGCCGGCAGTAACGCTTGCACCTTGTGGATGCGATACGCTCGCTGTTGGTCCCTGCGTAAAACTTTGTGAACAGCAGAATGTGACACACGGTTTCTGTATCGTCTGCGCACTACGCGGGCCGTCGCACGTGTCCCTAAACGTGGATTTTACCGCACAACCGCTAAAATATTGTCAACCAATCGCCGTTCCAAGGGTCTTGCAGCTCCTTCTTGCACTGGCACTACCGGCTGGTTATCTAAAATGCGTTGATATGCACGAGTTATAACACGGCTGTCTGATGGATGACGAGCATTTGGATACCTGTCCAAGTTGATGCGAAGAGCTCGCTGTGCATTGCCATGAGCTTCCCCGTAACACATTATCATTCGCCCGTACTCAGATGCACTAAAATTCTGGTGGTTAACGGTATTGGACCTGGGTGGCATCTTCTAAAATCACTAAGCGTCTAACACACACATACACTAATAAAAACAGTTAAAGAAAAAAAATCGACTAACAATTTAAATTATAGTCATGCCTATAATAATTGCTATTTTGGCGATTATTTGGAATAATACGATTATATTGGTATGCATTTATACTATGACTCCGATGATGACGATGATCGCACTGAAGAGGTTTTTGATGGGCAACGTTATGGACATAGTTTTGACCCTTACATTTATTATCTCTTAGACCGTACCGATTATTAAATTGTGGAACTCGTGGCTTTCAATCGTAACAATGTCATTAGCATGACTGAAAGACATAACAACTTTTCTCTGATCAAAATGGGTATCTTTTAATAAACTTTTAAGAAACGCACGCGTGAGCTCTCCGCGTAAGCGGACACTCTCTGTCAGAGTGGATGCGTCTCCACGCGAATTTGTAGGCATTTATCGCTGTAGGTACGGCCGAGTGGCAGGGGCCTGGTATAACATAAATCACACTTAACGAGTTTCAGTGATTCTTTAGATGACGTGGACTTTTCGCTTAAGTGAGTTGAGACAGTTTTTTTAAGACAATTCAATGTTTTAAAATATTTAAGTACCTAAATAATATTATTTAAAAGTCTTTATAAATGATATGAACTTGTATGTAAAATATTTAAGTAGGATTTTATTTATGAGATCGAATAAGCAGCTGTAGATGTTTTTATCGATTCTCTATTAGTTACATGAAAACGATTTTTTGATTTTTAAATAGTTATATCACCAAAACTGTGAGTATTTTATAACGTATATTCCTGGAATACTTGAAAATAATTCTAAAGTTAGTTTCGTATCTCTTGCACGTTATTGCTTAAAATTTCATTACAAGTCTGAAGTGTTTTTGTTTAAGTTGAGCAATTTAGAGTATTTACATAAATTTAATACATTTCGCACATTTATTTATCCTTAGTTTTAGTTTTTATACTTGAAACAAAAACATGATGATCCGTAAAGCTTCAGCTCGCCTCCAGGAACACAAGCTTCAGCTTGCCTTGCAGGAATTAAAAAAATACAAATAATTGTGCATGAGGTACGAAAAAGAACAAGAAGATAGTGAGAGAGAAATCTTAGATATTTTAAATTCTAATAAAAAATTGAAAAGTGAAATGGCTGATTTACACCAGAGATTTTTAAGCGTTTGCCAAGAACGTGACCAACTGACGCTCTTGGTCAATTCATTTGACTAGTGCAGCGTTGAGTTTGATCAAACACTCAAGCGCAACATTGAACTGGAACATAGACTGAGTCAAGCCCAGCAGACAATAGAAGGCTTTGAGTGTATCGATCAGGAAATCAAGATAACGCAGACACAATCTCTGTTTGAGGAACTGATCGATAAACCATCATCCATTTCTCTTAAATCACAGAGTAATTGTAAATCACCTCCCTTAGTAGCCATAGATTTAACCTGTGACGATAGCATTATACAAAATTCAAAGAAACCTGTTTGTTATGATAGAAATAAATTGAAAAAATATATCAAACTTAATAAAATTATTAAAAAATCACAGGAGAAAATTTAAAAAAACAAATTATTGTTTAAAAATTATAATGTATATAAAGAAAATTGTATTAAGACTAAAAGCAAATTAAACAAATATGAATTAGATATGGTTACTTTACAGGCTGAAGTACCTAAGTAGTATAGAGAATTCCTTGCATATACTGTACTGTATACTGTATTACTCTTAAATATAATCTTGCACAAAAAGAAATTGAAGAACATTTATTGGCTGATAATAGCTTGCTTAGTAACCATAGATTTAACCAGTGACGATAGCATTATACAAAATTCAAAGAAACCTGTTTCTTATAATAGAAATAAATTGGAAAAATATATCAAACTTAATAAAATTATTAAAAAATCACAGGAGAAAATTAAAAAAAAACTAATTATTGTTTAAAAATTATAATGTATGTAAAGAAAATTGTATTAAGACTAAAAGCAAATTAAACAAATATGAATTAGATATGGTTACTTTACAGGCTGAAGTAAGTAGTTTAGAAAATTCCTTGCATGTATATGCACAGTATACAGTACAGTATTGTACTGTATACTGTATTACTCTTAAATATAATCTTGCACAAAAAGAAATTGAAGAACATTTATTGGCTGATAATAGCTTGCTTGATCTATGCAAATGTAATGAAGAAAGGTGTAACTCATTGTTTGAAAATCATTTAGTATATCATACGCCTACTAAATCAAGCTATTTACAACCATCTTCATATCACATATGTATTTTGTAAATTTTTCCTTCTCAGCTTTCACGAGGTTAATGTCACATGGAAGAGTGATATGAACAAGAAAAACCCGGCGCTCCCACAGATCTACGCACGATATCAGGTTTATTGGCGACAACAGTCCTGTCCGTGATGATAGATCGGTCCCAGTAGAGCTTCACATTCGCGTGTATACTTGTAATAAGGCAATTCAAAACCTACAAGTCCGTATCGAAGAGCAAGCTGCTGGTGGATAATCTTGGCTACTTGGTTATGTCTGTGCAAGTACTCGCCGTTGGCAAGGTGAGAAGAACCGGAAATAATATGCCTAATAGACTCACCAGGACGATGGCACGCTCGACATATTATGTCAACTATGCCATCCCTCATGATGTATTTCCGATAGTTATTCGTTTTGACTACCTCGTCTGCAATTGCTCAAGCAAAACTTTCGGTTTTACCAAAGAGATCACCGAATGTTAACCAAGATGGACGCTAGTGTATCGACATCAGGCCCATAAGGAACCTGATAAAATCAACCATGTAGTTCTTTTTCTCTTCCATACGTCCAAGCGATCCTGTGTGCTAAGTACCACCGGTTTATGCCAGTTTATTATTATAATATTATTATACTTAAATACTCTGTGCAATAAAAAATAAGAAGTTCTACTGTCGAAGTAATATTTTAAGATGTAAAAAATGCGATACTTACGTGGACACAGTTTTGGAACGAAATCACCGAAGAGAATATAAATAGAATAAAGAGAATATAAATAAAGAGGCAGGACTTCCATAGATACATAGCAAACCCAAATTTGTATAAAGTTTACTTGAAAAAGTATAACCCTTATAATTTGAAAGTAAGTCTAAAGGCATTCAGTTAAAAGGCAACTAGTGCCATATTATTTGGGCGAATAAAAAACATAGCAAACTTATATTTTTTATTTCTTGATATGAAAGTTAAGCAAACTGGAAGTCACGTCGCAACAGACAGTGGTGGTAATTTTGTTGTGCACTCACTAAACTAATTTTAAGTTATCCCTGTCTTCTTTCAACGAAAGTAACAGAAGGAGACAAAACACTTTTAGAGCTGTCAAATTAGACCGTACACGTCATTTCTACAGACGTTTAATCTATCACTCGGAAAATGTTGATTAAAAACATCACGATTAAACATGTCCGCACCAATCTGACACGTCTAAACTGTTCCATCTCTTTTGTGTTTGTTTCATTTGAGAAAGATAGCATGCATCTAAAATAAGTTTAGTTTGTGAACAGCAGAATCACCACCAGTAACAATTTAAACAAATTGTCAACAAAAGGGTTCCTAGACCCAAAAAACACCTTCAATTTGGTATTTTTTTCGTAAAATGATAAAATCTACCAGTACTTAACAAACATTTCGGTACATCCGGAATCCGTGGACAAACTTAAAATAGACTTAATTTATTTAGTTTTGTTCTAAAGCCAAATAAAAAGTATTTATTGATATATTAACAGACTTAAAAATAAACAACATCTTTTTTTGGTGATATTGGTGATACATTTTGTGATAGGGCACTTCAAAGTTGGCAAAGTATGCATGGGACATAGTAAAAATGGGGGGTCTTTCTTAAAATTTTTGGAAATGATTTAAATTCTGTATATTTTTCAATTTATTTATGAATTTGAATTTACTTCTATTTAAATTTTCTATCTTATTACATAACACATGTTGCATAACAAAAGTAAAAAATGAAATTATTGAATTTTTTAATTCATGGACATGAAGGTTGCGCATGGGTCAAAAAGTTTGTTAAAAACGTTCTGCTACAAAACATTGTTGCACTTCTTTATATATTCATATTTCTATGACTAAATAATTGGCCTCCAAAAGAAAAACAGACTGTATATGTATAAGTACTGCCCACACCAGAAAAGGGGTTAAAATATAAAAGTAACTATGTAAATTATAAATGTTTAGAATTTTGGCGCCATCGAGAATTGAATTCGTGTTTATATTGAGTGAAATAAGTCAATTTTACTGACATTTTGTATCTATTTCTTTAACCTTTATTATACAAAAATCAAAAATGTGAGTACAAAAGGGGTACTTAATGCTAAATGCAATTTCTCACGGTCAACCTTTAGGCTAACAGAGATCAAATATGTAGCTACCAAATAAACAAAAACAGAGAATAAAACAAATAAATAAATATATAATTATAGATACAATACACATAATAGCATGCAATAGTATACAGCCCTAAATGCAATTTTCAAATAGATATTCATACGTTTTCTTTTTGAATAGAATCTTATTACTCACCTGCCTAATCGATACAGGATACAGGATGCTTATTCCATAATGTAGACGAATTTAAGAGAAAAGAATTAGCTACATAATTCGAACGATGTAAAGGGATGGACTGAGTCTAACATGACGATGATCGCAGACTTCAATTGTGGGTCGCTGTTGCATAAATATATATATGAAATTTATATAAATATATATAATATATGAATATATAATTATAAAAAAATGAAATTTAGATTTTAGGTATGTAATAAACATAAAATCCTGAGCTTGCGTCGTTGAGAAATAGAGAGCCATTGGATCTTAATCAGTAATGTGGTCAAACTTGCGCAAGCAAAAGATGAAGTGAATCGCTTGATTTAATAACCTAATTTTTTAATGTGATAAGTTGGGGCATCAGGATAACAGACATCGCCATAGTCTAATATTGGCAAAATAAGCGTCTGTACAAAGCAAACTTGAGTTTTTAATGGTAAGAAATTACGATGTCTATTAAGTGATCTTAAAGTACCAGTGATTCGGCGACACACATGCGACCTGACTGTGCCAGTTGAGATGACTATCAATATAAATACCCAAATTTTTTTTTCTGTTGAGAAATATGTAATTACAGTATTATCAAAAACACTCCTTACCCGTAGTACTACCGGTAGTTTTACTGGTCGTACCACGGGAAATATTTTTTGCCCGTAGTACTACTATCCTGTCCGGTAGTACAACCGGAGATTTTGCATTTTCACTGAAAGTGAAATATATCACAAATATATCACATGAAGAAATTTATACAATACGTAGAAAGGACTTAGATGAAAAAAAAACGATTGGAGTACTTAATGTGATTTGCAAACGCCAAAGAAATAATACCTTCATTGAATCATGACACTCCAAAATTAACTGAGCTATGAAACACATTACTAGACTACTACACACATAAAGAGCTAAGTCAATTTCAGAATTTTCATATAAATTAAGTACCAAAAGAAAAACTGTATAAAATAAGTACGATACATTAATAAGACACAATCAGATGTAACTGTTAAATAATGAAATAACATTCGAGCTTGCACTTGAAAAACTACGTCGATAATTATATACCGTTAAGTCTTTCCAGCAGAAGCACAAAACCAAAATTATCTCTGTTGTATTAAAAAAAATATTTTGTATTTTATATACCTACCTACTAAATGTATGTTTTTTATTCCAGATACGTTCTAGTAAAGTAGCACCAGGGGTAATGCAAAATCTCCGGTGGTACTACCGGACAGGATAGTAGTACTATAATTTGTGCATTTTCAACATACAAATTATATACATTTAACAATCATAACGAAATCGATGTGTCATGTAGGTATTTCCTGGCTGTCATGAACTTCTTTAAGGATTCATGACTGTTGGGTCATTATATGCCTAACGATGGGCCTTCTAAATGTGCCTGTAGAGGGCGCCTGCGCCGTCGAGCGCGCAATCACCCGAACTGAGAAACCAGTCTCCGTCTATAGCTCAAACAACGAAGCAGCGACATCATACATTTAAAGGAACAAGACTACTTCGGCTACCGCGCAGCGATTTGTTCACCAGTGAATTACCATCTAACTCCTAGCGACCAATAAAACTATAATATACAGTCCACTGACATAGGTTTTATTCCAACCTACACAATGACGAATTTTGAATAGTTTAAGCTTGATTTTGTTAAATCGGGTAACTTGATGCAAATATCAAGTTGATTAATGGCAAATGCTAACGTTAGAGTCAAGAACTAAAGACAGAACCATTGACCAAGATAGACCTCTAAATATATTCCTATTTCTATGGAAAGAATTAAGTATCAAATATGATGTGCATCAAAGGGCGAGAGGGAAGAAGTAATAAGAAGTTAGTCCATTGACGTAATATATAAATATTCGTTATTCTAGAGCTCTCTGCTCTTGCCTTATCGAGTATTCTATCTGTGCTCAAAAACAGGACGATTGGGGTCACAACTCACTAGGAGCGTTGGGCAACTTTTAAACGTTTCCAGTCACAAATTCTATCTTTGCGGTTGTCTCTAACCATCAGGCGAGCCGAAAGTATGTACGTATTTATGCATGTGTGTGCGGGTGTGTAAAATTATTTAAAAAATAAAGCGTTATAGTTATTTGATCAAAGTAAGATGGTAGTTTATTGTTAAACATATATTGCCCGATTTATATCTTTATATATATAATTCTCGTGTTCGTGTGTTTGTCACTGAACTCCTTCCAGACAACTGGACCGATGTTTATGAAACTTTTTGTGTGTGTTCAAGGGAGTTCGAGAATGGTTTAGATTCACAATTTGGTCTCCTGGAAAATGTTTTTTTAATTACTTTTTTAATAACTAGTTTTTGATTTTAGAATGTTTTACATCGGATCCAACAGACTGCGCTACTGTCGAAGCAATAATGTCAAGCGATAAGAAGTTTGCTGGGTCAGCTAGTCTCCGACTAGTAAGACTCGTTGTAATTTTATAACTCAAGAACGAGCTCACCTATCCAAACCAAATGTTAAGGCTTTGTTCGGACTATTTAGTAGATGGTTTATGTGAAGTTTGCATAAAATCGGTCTAGCGGTTCTTCATTTATCACATTTTTTGTAACAAATGAATTCAAAAAACGGCGGACCATTTTATTTTCTTATTTGCTGATGATACAACTCTTCTCATCAAGTGCGAAAACAAAAATGATCTAGTCACAGAAACAACTTAAACTTTAAACGAAGTAGCAGTTTGGTTACATGAGAATAATCTTAAATTAAATCTAATGAAAACAAAATTAGTCCAATTTCAAACTCATTATAGAGAAACTAAGAAAGTAGATGTTATTTTCAATAATACTATTATAGATAACGTAGATTTTACTAACTTCCTAGGTATAAAAATCGATAAATTTTGCAATTGGAAATCACATATTGATTCACTTTGTAATAAAATTGATAGGTTTGTATATGTATTAAGAAGAATAAGAGAAGTAGCAGGTCTGAATGCATCTCTCTTAGCTTATCATGGATATGTTTCTTCAATTTTGCAATATGAGATCCCCATTTGGGGAAATTCTGTAGACTTAATTAGAATATTTAGAGTACAAAAGAAGTGTATACGGGCGATATGTGGAGTTAATCAGTTACATTCATGCAAACCACTGTTTAAGTCGCTCAAAATTTTACCTTTACCATGCTTATATATCTTGGCTGTATGTGTATTTGTAAATAAACATCATCATTTGTTTCAAACAAATGCTGAAGTATTAAGAATTACACACTTTAGAAATAGTAAGAAACTACATGTGCCTAATCAAAAACTTAATATTTATAAAAATAATGTATATTGCATGTCCATTCGTATATATAACCAAATTCCTGATAGTCTGAAATCACTTACAGTAAAAAGATTTCGAAAGAAGGTATTTGATTTGCTATTAGAGAAGACATATTATAGTGTTAAAGATTTTCTTGCTGACAAGCGTAAATAAATAATATATATATATATTTATTTTTAATAAATTTAAGCCTAATTTAAGTAATAAAATCATAAATCATGGTTGCCGGGGAGTTTGTTTCGCCGTTTCTGCTCCCGACGGGCTAGGTTTGGAAACGGTGGTAGTGGACGGTAGATAGGACTAAAAATTAATCTACCTTTAAAATAATTTATAACAAATTATGAAACTTATGTTCATAAATAAATAAAATGTTTAGTAAAATGTAAATAAGGGCTGTGATTTAAATGTACATTTTTATAGAAATATGTAACTTCTTAAAATTAACTAAATATTTGCACACCACAATGTGGTAGAATATGATGTATTCTTAAATATCTTTATAACAACTTTTTAACACACATATTCCGCAAATAAATAATTTTCATTTCATTAATTGGCATTTTTCTGTCAAATTGAAACTTTTTTCAGAAGGGGGTCGTGCTGTCATATTGAAGCTTTTTTCAGTTGTTTTTTTTTATTTTGTTTTGTTGTGTTATGTCATTCATGCGGTCATTTAAGTCACAGATTACACGCCTAAATTGAAGTAGCGTGTACGTAGCGAAGGACGTAACCGGGCCGCTAGTATCTTTTATAATACAAAAGCCAACTTTTCGTTTCTCGACAGATATAGATAATTAAATAAAAGGCAAACTAAATCATCTATTGCATTTAATACCAATTAACGATAGTACCTTGGTTATTGAACCACATTTATAAACAATAAATATAAAGAAATAAATAACATGATTTACTCTTACATACTGAACATGGGATTAGGGTTGTCACACTCAAATGGTAACTTGAGATGGCCTTCAGCTATTAAGAAAGGAGGACTAATCTTTCCAGTATCTGTTGGCAATGTAATAAATCCTAGGTCAAACTCGTCGATGTGATCATTTCTGTTATTTTTTTTAGATTACCCTCCATTCTAATATTCATCTATAAAAACTAGACCAGACACTCGCCCTTAGAGACAGCTTTATTAAACGCTAAATTTACAAAGCATTAAAAAATTACGTTGTCTCTGACATACTTTCACAAAATTTCAACCAAATAAACTCTTTTCCACACATGTAATAAATTTGTAAAAAATCTTTCGAAAAAGCTGGAAGCGACAGAAAGAAATTCTGTGGTGTCTTTGACGTTTGCGAAGTGTATGAAAAATATAAATATTTCTTACATAATTTACTTTTAAAACATACAATTTTTATTTACATAGATATTTAATTTTGTCCATCCGTTAACTTTTCTTCATAACTTTACAGCAAAAGACAAAAATGGTGAAAATATATTTTTTTTATATAAAGACGAATGCTGTATCATTTAGAAAAGATTAAATAAGAGCAAAATATGTAAAAATCATCTATCTCTTTCAGACACATAGCAAATGACAAAGACAGTGTGACATCCCCAATTACAAAGGCGGTGTGTGGAATAATTTCAAATCCGGTTAGGTTGGCTAGTCCACAACCGAATGTCCAATACTAGTTTGTTCACTTGGCTTTCGCTGCCTCTTCTGCCTCTAAACGTAGGCGCATGGATTCTGGCATTTCAGCTGGTGGGGGTCGCGGCATTCTCAGGTATACCTATACAATTGTGAGAGTTAGTGTCTGTCAGATTGCATCCAAGTTGTGATATAGGCTACATAATCTCATAGTGTTTTTGTCCACATGGTTCTTCGGTAGGAACAATTGGTTTGTAATAATAATCATAGCTTTTATATATTACTTTGAATATATATTTTTTGTGATGTTGAAAGGCAAACAAGCAGATTTCCTGATGGTAAGAAATTCACGCCGCCTAGAGACACCAAAGATTGTAATGGTGCGTTTCCAACCCGAGGCCGGGGTGTTAGGCCTCTAGCAAAGTTTACCAGCTACCTTACCCTCCGAACCGGAACACGGCAACGGCAATCACTGACGTTATGGCGGCTTACATTCACACAAGAAAAATAATCGACTTTATTTAATTGAAAAGAACTTGCTCGGGCGGATCTTCTGGTAATAAAAAAAATCTGTGCCTATAGATATCAATGACGCGTTTTCGACTTTGGAATGTGATGGTAAGTCTTGCGAAAGTTCAGTCACTTGTCGTCGTAAAAAAGTATCTTCACGCCCGCATGCCGGAAGAGGCAGACAGAGGTACAACCAGGGTACCCACGACTAACTGAAGACATGGATCGCCATCCAGACACATATCCAATCCCGGGCAACGTTATTTTTATAAAAAAATTGAAAATAACACGTTTTCGATTTTGTTGAACCTGGGACCTCATGAAGTAAAGTCTGCTAGACCTTTTTGCTTTCACGGTCCTCAGGTTTACGTACATTATTCGGTGTACGAAAGCCGTCTCCTCGTTTGCCTACCAGTGTTGACAGTTGGTAAAAAATCACGAACCTTGACAGCATCGTAGATGAACCACTGCAGCGCGGTGAGGGTACCGATCATGATGATCCTGGGGCCGAGACCCTTCCACACTCCGGCCCACCCGAGCTTGCCCACGATGGATCCAATTGTGGCCGTCTTATCCTAAAAACGCCAAGGATTTTTCAAGTAAAGTGTAAAAGAGTACAGGAGTTTACTCAACAATGGCAAATCTGTTGTAATAAAATTATACTGAACTTGGAACTTTTAATTGCGTATATTATTTCTTAATAGTTGCAGCTACGTTTGGTTAAATTGTATAAGTATACAAGTCCGCGTACCTGGTTGAGCTTGGAGACGACTGTGTCGGCGGGGTGCGAGACGATGGCGCAGAAGACGCCGGCGATGTATCCCGCCGCGAACGTCACCACCAGCTGCTCGCCCTTGCTGCACTGGTCCCGGGGCTTGGGCACGACGTGCTGGCCCACAGAAAAACAACAACGCATTCTAAATATTTAGTTAAAACGGTCGAGCAATACATATCGACAACTCGTTTTCACATTTATAGAATATTCTAGACTATTGCCCGCTGGATTGATGGTCCCACAGGATTTTTTTTTCAGGATAAAACTATCCTATGTGTTAATCAAAGGCACCCTTTATGAGTGTTCCAAATTCCATGAGAATTGGATTACCAATTTTGTGTGGAGGAGAAACAAACATACAACCTTTTGCATTTACATAGTGATTACAGATGTAGGTACAATGGGAATGTGGATGGATGGAGGTACCCTCGGAAACATGAGTTCATCCTCCTTATTCAAATCGCTAGGGTTTGTCCTTGCGAGTTTTGTCCTTTGTATGAAAAGGGTTAAGAATGTGGAGGAATCTAGGCAATTCGTGACATTTGGTACTCGATTTTCTCTGGCTACCCCGCTACGAACTGGCCGTGAACATGTATTATAGATAAATTAATGATAACAATATCTGTTTCATGAAAGGATTTTTAAGGAATAAGTGCACACGACAATGGCGAGCAATCAATTCGGGTAAATTACTCAGCACTCCACCCCTTAGTTATGACTGACTGCGCTAGTAGAATAGCATGTAGACCAAGGATGGTACCAAGTCAAATAGTAAATATCACGTCCAAAACCTCCAAAACCACCTCAATCATGATCATGAGAAGAGCAGGTTTACATTAGGCAGTAACAGTCACCGCCTTGTGGAACATTCCAGTAACCAAGATTCCAAGATATTCGACAAAAAACAGCTAATACAACATTAAATCTTACCTTGTATAATAGTTCGACGGTCTTCTCGAAGCAGGCGAACTTCATCATGGTGTATGGGATCTGCCGTCCCCACAGTGGGGCCAGTCCCTTGTAGAATGTTCCGTAACCCTCATTCTGGACCATCTTGGGCCACGCCTCGCGAAGAGTGCTCGCGAAGCCAGGCATAGTTTGGATTCGCACCTATAGCAAGTTCCATAGTATATTATTGAAACAAAGATGACACAAATTATATTTTTAGTAAACCCTGAAAATACCTACATGTTACTTGTCATAAGCACTTCTGTTTTCAAACAAAAAAATACCCGTCGAATCAGTTCACCCATTCAAAAGTTACAGTGCCACAGACGGACACACAAAGACACTTGAAACTTTGGACACCCTTACTTTTCAAACAGACTGAGACAAATTTAGTAGCATTTTTGACGATAAATCATAAAGGATTTCCTAATAGACATACACGACGTCTAGACACTAAAAATTGTAGTGGTGCGTTATCTTGCACAATAGGCCTAACATCCCGGTCTCACAGCGACGCACCTATACCATCTATAGTATCTATAGGATGAGATAAGTCTCTTAACATCAGAAGACTTATCACATAAAAAACCTTAGAAAATAGAACTCGATCATTGAAGTTGTCCATACCTTAGCGGCTTCTAGAGGTGACAGGGCAATATCAGCGAAGAATTCGGCTGAGGCCGACGCACCCAGGTACACCATGGTCCGGTATGTGTAGGCTGTTTCTTCATCCAGAAGACCGGAGTAGAACACTTTGAAGACTTCATATAGACCGAACTTGCAGAGACCCTGGAAATATGTGGTGTTAGCTTGCTCTTGGTACAGATGTGACAGAAATGGCGTGAAACATTGTCATAATAGGTAATGTCATCAAAGTTTTCAGTAGGAACAATTGGATTTTATTATAATCATGTTAAGAATTTCCTAAATATCTACTTTTGTTTAACTTATTATTTTATTATTTATTTATTTATAACTTAAAAAAGCTAAAGCTTTAAAGTCGAAAACAGAAATTGCAATACACATTGCAATAATAAATGTTGACGTCACTCCTTTGTATTATCTAAAACTAGTTAACACTCGCGACTTCGCCTGCGTACCAAACTATATTTTTGTATAAATTATATCCTATATGTTATTATGATTTATAAACTATATTCCTATTTAGTTTCATCTCAATCCGTTCAGTAGTTTTTGCGTGAAAAAGTAACAAACATTCATCCATTCTCACAAACTTTGACATCTAAACATATAACAATCAATGCCACGTTTCTTTGTAATTTTATAACTCAAGAACGAGCTCACCTATCCAAACCAAATGTTTAGGCTTTGTTCGGACTATTTAGTAGATGATTTATGTGAAGTTTACATAAAATCAGTCAAGCGGTTCTTTATTTATCACATTTTTTGTAACAAATAAATTCAATAAATGGCGGATCATTTTGGTATTAGGAATTTTTCAGTCAAATTCAAACTTTTTTCAGGTGACAGCAGAATCACCGCTGTTATATTGAAACTTTTTTCAATTGTTTTTCCTTTTGTTGTGTTATGTAATTTAAACAGTCACATATAGTCCCTATTCCCTATGTCCCTATGTATGCATAAATCTTTAATACTACAAAACGGATTTTGATGAGGTTTTTTTTAATAAAGTGCTTGAAGAGGACGGTTTATATGCATATTTTATGGCCGTGCGAAGCCGGGTCGGGCCGCTAGTTTATAATATAAGTAGTATACACACAAACTTAAATATTGACTTGTTTCAGTAAAATCTCATTAAAATTTCAAGTTTTCTCATTTTTATTTATTGTCATTGTCAAAAATTGTATACTAATTACATTCTAAAATGTTCACCTCACAATCAATTTAAAAATAAATGACAAAATTAATATTTTCTATTTGGATTCGCACGTCACGTACTGTATTTGGATTTAAAAACTTTTAATTCAACATTTAAGTTTAAACCTACAAATAAAATTTATAGTAATGGTTTTTTAGCATAAGTCATCACAATTTTTTTATGGAAAATGTAGGCTGATAAGATAGTGGTCCATAACACGATAGGTTTTGCTATCAGTTTCCCCAAAGTTATTACAAAATGCGCACACAGGTACGCACGCAATCGCTCACGCTAAGGATATTGCCTACTATTGTATTCTATATGCTATTCTGTTTCATCTAAAAAGTTTCATCTAAATCCGTTTAGTAGTACATAATAATCTTACTTTTGCATTTATAATATCAGGATATAACATTTTCATTTATTTTAAAAAAATAAATTTTCGAATTTAGAAAAAACTGAGCTCATACTTAATTTGAAGGGTTTATTGGAATTGCTCACATTTTTATCAGTTAACATCTTTAATAGAAACTAAATGTAATTAATTCTTTCCAGAGACAGAAATGTCAAAAGTGTGTTTTTTTTGGTGAAAGTTTCCATATTTTTTTTTTCTATAAAGCCCAATTTATTTAATTGTGTTACGGTTTCTAAACTGATTTAAAATTTCGTGAACTATTAAAAGTTAAAATAACAAGTTATTGGTGGTGATTCTGCTGTTCACAAACTAAACTTATTTTAGATGCATGCTATCTTTCTCAAATAAAACAAAAACAAAAGAGATGGAACAGTTTAGACGGGTCAGATTAGTGCGGACATGTCTAATCGTGATGTTTTTAATCAACGTTTTCCGAGTAATAGATTAAACGTCTGTAGAAATGACGTAATTTGACAGCACTAAAAGTGTTCTGTCTCCTTCTGTTACTTTAGTTGAAAGAAGACAGGGATAACTTAAAATTAGTTTAGTGAGTGCGCAACAAAATTACCACTATTGTTTATTATCTGAACGAATGGGAATATTTAAAACATATAAAAGTATGTAGGTCTATGCCACAGTAATTGAATTAAGTGATGGATTACTTACTACATAAGGCGGTTGCTAACATTTATATACATATACATTTTGTGAACCACCATTCAAACGGTACTGACTGTGGTAAAACTGACAACGAAACATATTGTGTAAAGACCTACACAGATTTGCAGTTGAGAATTTCCGTTATAGTCAAACACGCTCATCGAACAGCAATTTTTGATCCAATGCTAAGCTAAAATAAAAGGTTTGTGTCTTTTTTAATAATAGCTTGGTAAAATACCTGTAGCGAGTAACCAATGAACGTGGGCGCCCATCCTTTAGCCAGGCCTCTCATACCCTCCTCTGAGACTGAGACTTTGAATCCTGTGAGGACATTCTTATACTTGTCCGGGTCTACTTGAAGACGGCATTTCACTAAATCGAGGGGCACTACCGCTGTGTGTGTTATACCTGGAACGAAATGAAATAGAAAAAAAAATTGATTATTTAAAGCTCAAAAGATAGTTTTTAACGTTTGGTGCATGTTGTGCAGGAGCTTTTGCATTTATTTTTTTTTAATCTTTATTTAGCAATATTTTTTACACAGTGAGAATGGCAATCTCATAAACTTTAATTCTAACAACTTAAACCTAACATATTTAACTAATCATTTATTATATAGGAATGTGTACAGTGTTCTTGCTGCGCCCGATAAGGGGTCCGCTAAAACATTATTAAACATACCTATCTCTTTATTATTTTTATTATAAAAAGTTAAAAATTTAATATATTGTTAAATATTATAGTAAAAATTCCTGAAATTATTTCATGAAAACAAGATAATTGCAAATCTCCACCTTTTTGAATGTCGACTGAAACCGCAATGGCAGAATAAAATTGGCAGAGAAAAATTAATTAATATGATTTTGGCTTTCTCATTTTACCAACCATAACATTATATTATATTTATGGCATACTTATTGAACCGACCACATCAAAAGATTTGAAGTTTTGTTAACATTTTATCTTTGATTACCTCCACATACCTCACTACATAAAAAATAAATGAATGGCAAAAAAAGAAGAAGGTCTTAATTTTTTATGTCTGTTAATCGATTTCTTCCTCATTTCTGAACCGATTTTAAAAAATATTTGAAAGAGATTACTAGGTGGTCCCATAGCCACCAAGTCTGGATGATATAGGGAATATCATGGAAATCAAGGAAAATGCTTATTTTTTGTGTATGTTAATATACTAAATTAGAACTTAAATTATTATTATTTTCTACGAATTTATAATATGTAGATGTATAAATGTAGTTGTACCAAGTGCTGATGATTAAAGGATAGCGCCCACTGCTGACGGGGCGGAGCGTGTCGGGTCTGGGCGCATCGCATTGCAAAGCATGCTGATGCGGGCCGGGCCACATCGCATCGGCGCGGATTTTTGTTACTCAGTAACAAAGTAGAGCAACGAAATAGAGAGGCCACCCAACGTTAAAATCGTCAAGTATGGAAAGTTGCACCATCTAGTAGTTGTCATACGCTCTTCAAGTATGGAAAGTAGCGCCTCTAGTAGTTGTCGTACGAAACTTTAGCGTTAAAATACCATAGTGCTATTTTCTTAACAGTAATATCAGGATCTTTGGTCACTGTGGGCCGCCGCGGAAAAATCCCTGCCGATGCGGCTCGGCCCAGTAGGCGTTGCTCCATACCAAATATATGCAAGCGATCTAGGCGGATTATTGCGCTGCGATGCGGCCTGTCCCGGCCCGTCCAACTGGGCGCTATCCATAATAGTGTGAATAAGGCAGTAATACGGACATAGATATTCAATAAGTCAACCCGTACTTGGATTGTAAGTGGATTTCAAATCATTTTTATTAAATAATCTATTTCATTTTGAAACTGACGCTTTATCGAACTGAACTTGTATGTATAATACACGTATACGTCAGATGTCGCACACTGCAAAGAGAGGTCACAGTTGTGGAAAAGAATTGCTAAGAAAGCACGGTTATAGAAAGAAGAGAAGTGTCTACAGGGAACAATGTGAACGGCTATTTCAAAGCCAGGTTTAGTCAGGGTGCTAGAATCGTTTGGCATATTATTTCTATACTTATCTCAACGTTAGTTTATGGGAATAAGAGTTAAGTATGTTAGAAACAGCATGAAATTAGGATAAATGCAACCGAAATGACAGTGCCACAAAAAATCTGGGGGTATTACTCTTGCTGAACGCATTCGTAACAGTGAGATTCGAAAAAAAATGGGGTTAAAAGTTGCGCCATGCAAAAAAGAGAAAGAGCACCGTTGGTTATGTGGAAAGATTGATAGATGAAAGATTGAGAAAGCAGTTTACAATACGGATGTGGATGGATGTAGGTATCCGAGATGACCTTAGTTGAAATTTCGCGATCAAATCGCTTGGGTTTTATCCGAGGGTGGTGTCAAGAGTCTTAAAAATCAGCTTGTTTGTATGAAAAAGGTAATGAATGTAGAGAAAGCCAGGCAGGTCTGCCAGGAACGTGAGGTTTGGCACTTGATGCTCTCTGCCTAACCCGTATATTTTTGTGAGAAGCTATGATTTGTGAGGGCTATTCCCAGCAGAAGAGATGAGAAATACCGATTTTAAAGATATATTTTTTTGGATTCGTCTTAGCCCTGAAGACTAAAATAAAAACAGCTAGTCAAATAGTTTTAAACTAACTCTTATTATATTTTAATATTTCATTTTTGTTTCAAGGACGTGTAAAGCTGCTTTCCTACTAAGCAACTCGTAAGAGGCAAGTGTCGTTTTGTGTGCAAATGACTAGTATCACATGAACATTATTTGGTTTCGCAAGGCTTTTTCTTTTCAAGTACACACAAATTGAAACAAAATTATTTAACTTGCAATTTCTCGCTAAAATTGTGTATGTATTATAGCGCGATAAAACAGAAAAGACAGTTCGCATTGAATGGATTGGACAATATGTACAGATCCACACAACACTTCTTTCGCTTTTTGTTTAGCTTCGCAAACGAAGCATCATCAGGAGAGTTCGACTGCACTTTCCGAAGGTCGAATATGACTTTGTACTCGACCTTGTTTAGTGTCCTTGTCGCACAATAATACATATACGTTTTTAGCGAAGAACTACAAATTAAATATTTTTATTTGGATTTAAGTATGGATTTCCGCAAAGTAACGCCTACTTCTAACAATTAATAAATACACCCCGTGGTTTCTTAAGGATAGTGTAGGATTATACCCAATAGCAAAGGAACTTTTAGAACCGGTCTATTAGTTTTCAGCATTATAAGTGCAAACATTTACATCTTTCCTCTTTATGATATTATTAGTAAAGTCAAGATTATGCAATATTTAAAAAAAAAACAGTAAAACATGCAAGGTTTTTTACAGAAACAATGTACTCTAGTAAGTTTGGCACGATGCCACCTGCCAGTGTCAGGGTTGCATAAGTGCAAAGAGATTGATGTCCAATGTCGAAAATCAAGATTAATTCTATTCATGGAATCTGCAGTGGTTTTTAAATAGAAGTAACCTTTAGCAGCTACCAAAAAGTGGTGTTTATCCGTGACCCCAGTGTAAAATATCTGCTTTCCTACCTGGCAACTCGCAAAGATGGGTCAGTACCAACAAGACTATTGATGATATGGTGCAGCAACTTTCCCGGGTAGGAAGGGATCCACCACCATACTCATGGCGCCATAATGGTTGTGTCATGATCCAGTCCGGGTTGTAAGTAGCCGATTAGCACAGACAGGCCTAAGCTCCGTCTTTAAGACTGCAACGTACCTATAGCATCTACGGTGTATAGCAGGGCTTCTCAAACCTGTCACACGGGTCTTGAGTCCGAGGGACCGAGTTGAGATCTGAATCTCGGAACCAGTTACTAGACTTGTGCTTATTATAAATGGTCACTAAATTTTGTCCACGGGGTGCGGGCGAAGTTAAGAGGTGTCGTAAAAATAAAACTTGTACTATAAATGGTAAGTATTTGATATGGAGGAGCCCCCCTTCCTCTTTGTGGGTGTGGGTTGTGGGTGAGTGGGTTAAGGGGTGTCGTTAAAAAATAGCATGTCCTAAGGGCGTCATACCACAGATAAGTTAGGGAAGCCCTGGAGACCATAAGGAGAGCAAAATGATTGCTCGCTGTCGAACCCCGTCAGGAGGTACTTTTTGAGGCGAGTTATAAAGCAATCAAAATTAGCAAAAGGAATTATCATATTCCTTAGCCATAAATTTATAAAAAAAACTCAGAACAGATTGAAAATGTTGATTATATAAGTCTAAAATTGTGCAATCAACATTTTTAATCTAGGTTTCTTGTCTGATAGCATATCTTGGCCTTGACAGTCGTCTATATTTGGGTATCTTGTGTGCGAGTTTGAGTAATTTGACGTTTATCTTTACTTTGACGAATAAATCACTAGACATGTCTGAGCGCACGGCTTTTGAACCATCTATCCATACTTGTGCTAAAATAATAAACATAAGTATGTGGTTTGATTTCACATTAATATCGTAGGCTATGCCACGCTCACCTGAGCTAACTTATATATTTATAAGTTTTAAAATATATTTTTTATATTAATTTAGATTTACGTATTTTTTGATATTAATGTGTTTATTATAAATTGCCACTTAATTATAATAATACTTAGAATGACAATTTAGACTAATCAGGGTCAGAGCGTTCGGAATAGCGTAACGAAAAAAAACATTTCTTTATGTAATATAAGTGAAACATTGTTAGAAAAAGTTCATAACTTTACAAATATTTCAAGCTGTATTCATCCTATATGTAATTAGTGACACAGAAATAAGTATATATTATAGGGTCACGTGAAAAATCTTTTGCTTATTAGGTCAAAAAATGTGTTTGACATACGAACTTCTTGTTTTAGAAAAACGTCATCTATAAACCACATAGACGTTAATGTTTGCCAACCTAAAGGGCGGATATAAGACTCCTCCGGAAATACTGGCGACTAAACCGGAAAATGACGTTACGGCAGTCTTATTAATCCGGAAAGGGCATTTCAGGGGCCTAACCTTTAACACTAATAACATTGTTATTTTAACCAGTATTCGCCCATTGTTCGAAATTCAACCATAATAAATTTTACTTTCTTTTCGATAAAAACGCCATCTTCATTTGTTAAGACCAACTACTTTGTTTCTAAACTTAATGAATATAGTTTGTGTGCCATCTGTGATATGTTATCGTTATCATCAATATATGTATAAGTATGTTTGTGTTGTCAAATTCAATTATTCAATTATTTTATTCGTTTAATTTTTTTATTTATGCTCTTTATAAGCATTATTATTGAATAATATTAGCATTCCGCACTTTTCCTACACATAAACTACAAGTGTGCCAAATACTCAAAATTTTCTTAAAAAGGGGCCCAAAATTTTTATTTAACGTATTAATATTATAATTAATAAAAAGGCAACAGAGGACGATATAATCTTATGACACATGCCATACAATTATTTTTATAAGTGGTCATTTAGCAACATGAAAAATAATAAGCAAAGTAAAACAGCAAAAAATTTAAGTCCATTTATTTAACATATCAAACAAAACCAAAAAAACTAATCATTATAAAGCAGAACTAGTTGTCCGCAACTTCGTATACATGTTGAATTGATTCGACGTAGTTAGTGAAAAAACTTGTTCAATTTTTATGAGACCATCATCACCCCTAAATAATGATAAATTATCATCTTCCATAAAAATTCTTTTTCTCATTTAATAAAAATACGAACAGTAGAGAAATTATCTAAGGTCCTCCACATACATGCGGAATTACTTTACGGAGGTCCGTTTCGAAATTTCAAAACGCAACGAATCCATACAAATCAATGGACATTTGAAAACATTTCGAACGCAACTCTTCCATATATTGCACGTTGCCTGGGCCAGACAACACATACGCAATGTAGAAGCACCATAATAATTTTAATAAACATCCAGACCTATAAATATACACTTCTCTGCCTTTCCTTGTCGCAAATAGAAAAAGAGGTATTCTAAAAAAATGTACTTACCGCAAGAAAGAATTCCACCCAATCCGCAAAGAGCGAAGTATTTTGTGGATCCAAACTCGCAGGAGTCTCCTGGTGAGGTCACAACCGCGGAAGCAGCCATACCCTGGACAAATATATTCCCGGAAAGCATTATTTACACGAAATTTTGGCAAAACATCGAACATGATACGGTGACGTTTAACGTATAAAAGGTATCATATTGCCATTTACTATATCGGTCTATTTTGATCGAAAGCTATGTGCTATCTATTTAGTCTCAATACAACAATCAGTAGTCTTACTCTTGAATCTCGATTACATGCAAATTGGAAATTGGAATGGGATTTGTCATATTTTACTCTTGAACATAATACTAGCAAATCATAAAAAATCTGTCTTCACGCCCATATCCCCGAAGAGATTGGCAGAGATACAACCAGGGTACCCAAGACTATAGCCTAAGACACATGAGATAGGTGGCAAGCCTATCGCCAATCAGGCACACGTTTAATCCCGGTAAACGTTGTTTTCATTAGAAAATTAAAACAAGACAATTTATTTTTGTTGCCTGATTCGGGGATCGAACCCGGGAACTCATGAGGTCAAGTCCATTGAGGTCACACCGAACTGCCAGACCACAGAGGGAAATTATTATTTAACTTTTAGAAAATAAAAAATTGCATCGAATTCATTAGTTTTTTTTTTTAAACTAAATCGAGATTCAAAGGTACACTCGTTGCACTTCATTAACGCCTCGCGCGTAAATGTATACGTTTACCTAAGAGAATATCACTACGTTTTAACGTACACCGGGCATGAGAATGTACCCAAAAAATATATATTCTAACATGTAATAAATTCATACATATCTAATGTATGAGCTTATAGCTAATTTATACTTAAATTTTTGCCCTCAGCTCTCATAATCTTATGATCATTGGGCACCTCTGCAATACTCCAAGAGGGTAGTTACGCTGCTTGTACACAGAGATGACCAAATGGCCACCTAACTACCACCTTAGATATACCACAGCTCCCCTCTATTATGAGTTTTCATCATTGGGCAACTACGTAGGCTGAGCCGTCAACTAACCAACTACGAGTCGTTTATATAGTTAGCAGGGTAAAAAACTTTAATAGCGTGATTTAGAACTTTCCCAGTTTTCGAGATTGTTAGTATCAGTAGACAGGTAGTAACTGCTCTGAATATTTGATACAAGCAATTAGATGAAATGATGGATGAAATTTACTGTTATCTTACACCCGCGGCTTCTTCCGTGTGGCTTAAAACCATTGCTTTCTTTCTTGGATCTAAAGTATCTCAGTGCTAACTTAGCCGTTTTTAATAAAAAAAACACAGTTTAAATTTTAAGTTGTGCTTAAAAGTTAAGGAGTTCTTACATTTGTGAAAACCTAATCAAAACAGGTTCAGCAATTTTATAAAAAAAAACTTGGGCTGAAATGATTCCCACTACCTACTTCAAATTATTATCTATTGCTATTCTTTCAGTATTATCTTCTGTACTATAACAAAAATAGTTTTTAATATTTTATAACATATATAGTTTTTACGTCGAAAAAGAAGTAAATTTCTGGAACCGAATTATTGCTAAATAACGTTTTTTTTATGGAATTAGAAGGCCAACAAGCAATGGTGTGCTGTCAACATAAAGCTGAGATATTTGCCCATTCCGTAGTTTTACGGGCTTCTCCACCCTCCAAATCGAACAAACAAAGGGATACAGGTAATCACAAAAATGTGTCGATAAAAAAAACAAAACTCCTTATAAAAGCTAGGTCACGATTTGGAAAATGACAATTACGATCACCATAAATTGAAAATAGTTTACCTGTGGGCTGCTGGTGGCTGGTTCACATTGTGCTGGTGAGAATGGCCCTCGAAAGGGAGAATTCCGCGCCGCGTCGAGAAGGGAGGAAAACATTTTACTGAAAATAAATATTTCATTCAATATATTGCCTTTAAAAAGCATCTTTACGCCCATATCCCCGAAGGACTAGGCAAAGGCACAATCAGGGCACCCACGACTAGCCAAAGACACTAAGTCCCACAATGTGATAGGTAGGTATTGTCTTTATTGTGTACGAATGTAGCAACACCATCGCCTATATGTGAAATTCTTCATATTATTCACTAATATCTGGATGGTCGAGCTTTGCTCGGTATTTTTTTTTTAATGATTCCTAGCTAGATCGATTTATCGCCCCCGAAACCCCCTCTATACTAAATCTCATGAAAATCGTTGGAGCCGATTCCGAAATTCCAAGATATAGGTACTGGCCTTAAATAATGTTCAATAAAAAAAAAATAAGTAAGTACATTTGAATTTGAAATATGTAATTTTCTTCAACACAATTCAAATTTGAAAATAATTTACTCCACAGACTAGTAAGAGAACTACACGTTTTTCACTCCAAACAGAATAATGAGGAGGTACGGGAAAGTATTTTTTCATATATTGGACATTATGGTGTGGAATGTGTTCAAATTATGTTCAAAAGGCATTGTAATTGCATTGGAACACAACCTGACTTTCTGAGTTATATATTAATTAATTCATACCTACAACACATGAGACAGGAGAAACAAAAACTACAGCCTTCCTAAGACTGTGTATAAATCTCTCCACTGGCCAGAATTGATACAAATGGCTTGGAACGCAAAACCAAACGTTATTGGAACAAAATACAGCCGCTAAAACATTTGTCTGCGATAAGAGCTATGTTCTATTTCATAAACATACATACTGTTGGATAGTACATATATTATTTCATACAAACACATACTATCTGATATGGGTGCCAGTCGTCGACTAATGATTTAAAAGCAAAAAAAATATCTAAAGAAATAACATTCAGTAGCACTGTTAATTGAACCAATGCTTATTTGTTTTGATTTATCCTATGGTTTTACTACTTTAAAATACAAAAGTTTTCACACACATTGTTTCTAAAAATAATGCTTGTATTTATAATTGATAGTACTCGTAGTCAATATATTATGTACAAAAGCTTGTATTTTGTATTATTCAAATTAATAAAAAAAAATTCCATTTGACAAACTAGACAAAATACAAATTTCAGTGCGCCAACCTTGATTTTACATAGTGTATTTTTCGCATTATACATAGTAATTTCACTTTGTTTATGTACTTTTCTCAATTATTGTTTTCAGGTTGCAACAAGTCACCAACTAAGTATTAGACAGTGTAATCGCACAAAGTCTACAGAATTCTAGTGACTGAAAGCGAAGATCTACCGAAACAACGAAGGAGAAAAGCCTAAAAGAGGCAAAGACAATGACATATTAAGATAAAAACTGGTTCACATAGAATAAATCTCCACCACATCAATCTCAACACTCGACAGCACAACATTATTGAAATGCACACTGGTTTGAAAGGACTTGCTCTTCATAAGAATGAGATACCACAGGATCCCATATGTAACGGATTCAAATTAATTTTAAGTTTTTTTTAAGGTACAAATATTTAGACAGTGTAGTAGAATTTCACACAAAAATATACAAAAAAAATTGTGCGAAAATTTTGTGAAAATTTATATACCAGGGGGCTGATTTCGTATCTTTTTAGTGATGATCAATGAGTAGTGTAGATCAAATAGCTGTCAATTAACGTGATATATTTGCTATCTCGTGTGACTAACAGAAATATAATGGAGATAGCAAACACAAAACATGTCATTTGACAGCTATTTGATGCACACTTTACCCAGTAATCACATCACTAAAAAGATACTGAATTTCTGCGCAGATGCTTGTTCTGAGTGTCTTAAATTTAACATTAACAAAAAGACAAAATTACAATAAAATCCTAATATGGACGCTTATCGCTGAAACTGAATATACACAAATTAACTATAGTAGTAAGTTAACCTAACACTAAACAAAGTGACAATATCTTTTGAATGTCAAAAATAATTGTCGTTTAAATTCTCGAGAATTCGGTATATTACAGGCACCAGTTGTACATGTGCAACTTTACAATAGTTGTCAGCATATCAACAGACAAATTGTTAAAAGAAAGGGTACACATATTCATTGTAAATCATCAAATGAAATCCGGTCTGCTGTTTTTAATATACTGAAGCAGGAATTAAACCTCACAGGGAAGAAAAATATAAGAAGGTGGTTGTAAATCTGAAAAAAAAAACAAATTTTATTTGCTTTTTAACTAACTACAGATGCTACACTGCATTATATAGTGATTGTTTTACTTCTCCTTTCTGCTTTAATTCTGTAGAACAAAATCAAAATTAAAGAACAGGACCTCGGGAATACATCTCATTTACTGAAAACTACTTGGAAAAATGTGTAATAATATAGCAAAACCTACCAATTAGCTTCTCATTTCTATCCGTATCACTTCAAATTCATGGAATGTAAAAGACATTAGATAACTAACTGTAGAAAAGGTGACCACTGGTAAGGTTTTTAGGACGAGAGTTTGTAGAGCGGAAATGTATGGCACGATTGATTTCAGAGTAGCAAAAAGTGTGATCAAGGTGATGACATCTTCAGTCAATGTGAAAAAAGTAAAGACATTCAATTCTCAGTAAGTCAATTAAAACTGAATGATGTTGAGTTTTGATTGATTCTTTTGGTCAAATATTATGGACACCGCTGGAAAACTGAATTTGTTAATGAATGATCATTTCATTAAAAATACTTACCTGACCAAAAAGTTTCTATATGAAGTTGCTGGCTGCTATGTCAAACTTTATTTTTAAATTTATTCAAAGTTCAACAAACTAATTTTCTACAACTACCAGTGTCTTTATTGCATAGCACTTGCCATCAAAACAAGTTCTGTCAAAAGCTACTCTCAACAGATAAAATTAAAAACAAGAAACATCTCTATTCATCCTCCCTTAGATTCGTAACTGCCTCTATTGAAATTTTAAGTTTTATTATAGTGGGTTATTGTCATTTTTCACCTTTTTTCTGTTTATCATCTTGATTTTTATATATTTAATCAACTATAGCAATAATAGCTGTATTTCATTTTTTGCAAGTCATTCCAGATAGAATAACATACAGACTTGAGGAAAACCAACCAACCAAATACAAGAAGAAGCATGTGGGTTTGGATTTTGTTCTGGAGCACATAGCAGCACTGGCTACTGAGGTGGGCCAAGTTTAAGTAGAAGAGGAAATATAAGAATACAATGTGGTCAAACTGCAGTCAGAAGTCCAGGACTTAAACATTCAAACCCAAGCCTTTAATCACTTAAGTTTTGTTTTTATGAGATGATATTTGAAGAGCCTTTTTTAATTACAGTACAAAATTTAAAAAGTCAAACTTTAAAAATTTAGTAAAATTGACAAATTTTTATCTCCATGCGAAGCACAATTATTCTTGCTTGTACTTCCAACTGCACATTTGACAAATATTACTAGTTAACACAGACATTGATAAAACACAGTTTGAGGTTATAGATATCTATGTATTTCATGAAGATATAAACTTCAACATAATATTATTTTTAAAATTAACCTCAGTGTATTTATGGATCTATGTATTTATTATGTAGAATTAACAAGCTCTTTAATAAAATCTTTACTAATCACTGTATTTTTTGGTTTGCTGTTTAACACAAGCTTAGATTGGCACTGCATAAAGACCACCTTTGATGTCCAGAGGCAACATAAATTTCTTTTTTCCCATCGTATAAATAAACAGTAATTCAGAAGCCATTCACTGCATAAATTAGCAGTAAAAATAATGAATAATATGGGATTAGTATAATAACAATGACATAGAAATCACTTTCTGATAATTTCAAAATAGCACTAATGATTTGCAAAGTTTTATTTGCAGTAATTATAGCTATTAATTGTTACAGAAAACTAACAATAAACTTACTTTATTACTTTATAAATCTTAAAGCACTAGTGATGAAACATCAATTGTGTTTTTCTGGCGTTTGTTTTCAGACAAATTGATAGTTGATTTATTTTTATGGACGATCTACAAACCCACTTCACATAACCAATTCTTGACCAACCATCCGAGTAATGAACCAAACCAAGAACCACATAAAGAAAAAAGAATAGATAGTAATATCGCCCATAGACTCCAAAGATGGTAGTGATGGGTTGCCAATCTAACACGGAAATGTAAATCGTCTTAATTCACACTCACAATCAGGACACTAAAAAAGCAAACACTGAAGCTCTAATTGCAAGAATAAAACAGATATACTTCAACTTTAGACATCAATTCTGTTTGCTCCTCAAATGATTATTTTACGACAGACTAAATATGCATTTTAGAATACTCTCGTCGATTAAATATTAGTAATAATCATTGATTAATGAAACTTTAATCAAAAATTATATAAGTAATTTGACGAATAACTTTGGCAACATTAAAATTAACAGCTGATTATAAGTGGAAATTGACAATTAATTACCTACCCAAATCTCGAAAAATTGAAATATATGTAATTTTAAAGAATATTTCATGCTAAAGTTTTATTAATTGGTTCGTTAATCCAGTTCCTTACACTATTGTTTGTAACCAATCAATACTGGCTTGAACTAGGTTAAGGTGAATGTCAGTCAGCCAACGCGATTGATATCAATACTGCATTGCGGTTATATTATAAAAATATAATTTATTAAATTAAAAAAATAATAAAACAGCAAAATTATAAAGATAGGGCAAGGTCACGTGCTAACATAATTTCGTTGAGTTACGTAAGTTAAATCTTATATGTTTAACATTAAACGTAGCGGTAATTTATTAACACGAATATCAATAATGTTAACAAATAATTATAAAATGTCATAAAATTGATCAAATATTACTTACATGTCTAATTCCGATGGAAACTATTCGACACACCGCACCGCGCTTGACGCACAGTGTTTCAAAGAAAACTAAAAAGTCGATAGCAGCGCCACGAAGCAAATTACATAATCACGTGGAAACTATTGACAATTATCTTCTATTCACTTAATTTATGCAAAGATGTAATCAAATATACAGCCTTTTTTCTACACTAATATTTTTAACAATAGTTTTAAAAAGTTAATAATGTTGTAATGCAAAATAATTGTGAATAAGCTTACGAGGAATTCACAAGGTAAATTGATTATGTCACATATAAGGTAAAATAATTGTAACTAAGCTACTTGCACAAGATTAAAAGGCTTTACAGTATCGTAACTACAGGGTGACAGGGCTAGCAAAATAGCGCGACCCCCGGTCGAAGAGGGCCCCTGGGCTTAGGAGCCATGAGCTCAATAATATTTTACGCTTTCTAATTTGTTAATAATAACAAACAATTTGCTGTAATTAATGTAGATTAATGCTATTTTATAACCCATTGAAAATTTTATGGGTATGGAAGATCTTTAAATTTTTATAATGTTAGTAATAATTTTGCGAAGCAGAAAGCTTTTTATTTTGTTAGAAATGTTTTAGTCATAGGCTTTTGAAAAATAAATTTTAATAATGACGTTTTTCGTGCTGGGCTCAAGTGGTTGCCTATTAACATTCGCCGAACTGTCATATCCTGTCTCTTCTGTACTCTATTCTCTTTGATCCATTTGGGCCTATATAATTAAAGGAGAGATTTAAGTTCTGTAACAGTGAGGTAAAATTCCTCAGGTCCAATGATAATTATTATTTTCAAGTTCCCTCTCGTAACACTTGTTACTATAGTCGTTCTTTTACCTTGCAAGCAGTGAGGCTTTGGAATTCTCTTCCCGTCGATATCAGGATAGCTCCAAATATTAATATTTTTAAAAGTATGTTAAAGCGTCACTTTCTAAGTTCACTGTGATTAATACTTTTATTGCTTGTTCTAAATTCTAGTATAACCTATAATTAAAACAGGCTTCTGCTTTTAGGATGATTTATTTTGTATATTAGTAGATGCATTTTTATATTTTTAAGAGCACCAATACACAGTATTCTGTCAAATCTTGTTCCATACTTAAGGGTTGCCTGGAAGAGATCGCTGACTTGGCGATAAGGCCGCCTTTGTGTATCTTATAATTTAAGTTTTATTTGATGTATTTGTAATTTCTCTGTATTTGGTGCACAATAAAGTGTTATTGTATTGTATTGTATTGTTTTTACTGGGGCCCCATCTAATGAATTTGCCACGAGCCTCCGACGGTATGGTTACGTTACGCTACTGGATGTATTCAATGTTGTCTACAGGCAACGGTTGTCTCACGATTGTCTCTAATAAGATCCGCACGACTAGGTTGTTTAACAAATTTGAACACTAAAGTTTGATAGTTTTTTGGGTCCAGAAACTAGTTATGTTTGTTTCTGTTTTTAATCAGCAACAACGTTCGTTGTTACTGGGACTAATTTAGGTATTAGTCAAACCACATGGTCGCCTCTGTGGTCTAGCGGTTCAATTGTTGGATTTGACTGCATGAGGTCCCGGGCTCGAATCCCGGGTCGGGCAACAAAAAGAAAATTGGGTTTTTCCAATTTTCTAATAAAAAAATGTTGCTCGGGATTGGAAATGTGCCCGGTTGTCGATAGGCTTGCCACCTATTACATTATGGGACTTAGCATCTTCGGCTAGTCGTGGGTGCCCTGGTTGTGGCTCTGCCTACACCTTCGGGGATATGGGCGTGAAGATGCACATGGATGACGAATCAAATTTTAAATTGTTCATTATGCTGCGTAATAATATTCTTTACATTCAAAGTTTATATTCTGTAAATAAAAGAAGCATATTTTTGACTTTATTACTGTCATGTCAAAACCTATATGTCAAAAACTATTTGCTATAAAGCTATTAATAACATAAAGTCACAACTCACACATTTCCCCGTGTTGGTCCAGGTCTTCTGGATAGTATAGGTAATATCTCGTGTAATGTCTATAACGTCTATAGATCACGGTGGGCTCAAAACCCTGTGAGTCATGTGCTTGTTTGCCGTTATATTATGTATAATTAATGTATATACATAAAAAACATAAAAAATGCTAGGCGCAGGAATGCTGTTCAACGCCTTGTCCGGATTAATATCACCGCTTTACGAGTTCCGTAGTATCTATCTGATCACTGTTGAGTTTTATGTCTACAGTTGTATCTTATTATGAGAAGGCTCGCCTGCTTGTCCGCTATTTATGGACATAAAAAAATGGATGGTCATTTTGTACCTCAAGACACTGCGAAATATGTTTTTTTAGATCTAAATTAAATGCTTTGATAATCATATTATGTACTTTATTATCATAGTGCAAGATTGTGCAATATTTTAAAATTTACAGATAATGAAGATATGGATATGACAACAGCCAAACGTAAGCAGTTCAGATTATAAAATCAGACGGTGGAGGAAAACAATGCATTTCAGGACTTAAGTATTTTGGGATATCTCCACCAAATCTAAGAATTGGTGATACACCACTACCCCCAAGAATATACAGTCCTTCACAATGCTTCCGCTTTCTCATGCTCCTTAAAATAGCATTTATGAAACAAATTAAAAAGCAAAAGTAACGCCGTCATATTTAAACTTCAGAATGATAAGGAGGAATTTGGTGTTGAAAATCCAACGAAAAAGATATATAGATCTATAGACGTTATAGACATTACACGAGATATTACCTATACTATCCAGAAGACCAAGTAAACCTACTGCTTTTCAAAATATAAGAGCTAATGAAACAAAAATACTATGAATAATTCAAAGTCAAATTTACGTAACTCTAATTTAGATTTTAAAAATCATTCTTGTTCTTGAGGAAATCTTCAATGTGATGATTTGCTTCATCACCAAAGATCATCTCTTGGGGTCCAAAATGAAAAGAAACAAACGTCTAATGACTTTAGTCAAACAAGCTTAACTAACGTAAAACCAAGTAAACGATTTCCTTCTAATGCACCAGATCCGGATAGTGTTTTTAATCAAACAGGGATAAAACAGACAGGATTCTGTAATAACAATAATCGAACAAATGATACTAATTTGGAATTTTCAAATCATGACTCACCTGATAATCTATTTCAAAGAAGTCTTCAAATACGAATGTCTGTTCCAGAACAGGGTAATATAAAAGGTAATACATGCATTAAAAAGATTCTAAGTCTCATATTTTTTCCATGTGATGAGACAGTGAACAGCACACGTTCCTCTTGATGGTAAGAGGCAACTGTAACATGTAAACACCATAGATATTCAATGTCAATTTATTTTATTTGTAGAAGTGGGAACAGCTATAGGTCGGACATGTTATAGTAGAACATCTACTCCTGGCGTAAAGGTGAGTCGCCTAAAAGCCTACCAACTTATGGACCGAAACACGACAAAACAATACAGCGGCAGAATTATGGAGAGCGATGGATTTTGTGTCATACATATCACATTCCTATCAGTAGTCAGTGATTAGTTATAGGTAGCTTAATTAAAAAGTTCTGAGTGGAACTAGCACTCGTAATCACTACGATACAAGTGACAATATTACACACTGCTGTACCCGTATTTCGTTAGACGAACTTCCTATTAAATTTCTATAAATAAATATAACACTTATCAAACAACAACTATACTTTAACGTAGTCAGCTGCTTCGCTGACCTAGTGAGTACCAGACGGTACGAAAAGTTTATAAATGAGAGTCTGGGAACTACTAGATGCTGGAAAATGTTAAAGAAGTACTTTTAAAACTGTTATTTTCTCTTGAATCCAGCAAGCAGATTATGGGTCCAACTCATGTTGACTCCTGTTTGCTCTGGATGAGCTGAATCTAGTTTAAGCCTGTTTGTACATATATTACTTTAACTCGGATGAAGATTTTGTTACTGCGATGGGGCATTGTTTTAGCGGTAAGTGGTTTTGCGCTGAACTTGAAAGGTAGGTACATGAGGCTAAATAGTTTAAGTATTAATTAAGTTCTACGTAGAAATCGATGCTTCTTAAATCTGCATAGTAGTATAATGATATTCTCGAATAGATAGGCAGAAGCTATCTGCCCTGCCCTGGCTCTGCCTATCACGACAAGTCAAAAAAACATGAAGTTCCACAATATGATAGGTGGCCTATCACTAACCGGGCACGTATTACAATCCCGAGCAACATGGTTTATATTAGAAAATTAAAAAACAAATTTTTTGTTTGTTGCCCGACTCGAAGATCGAACCCGGGACCTTATGATGTCAAGTCCAACGCTGGATCGCTAAACCACAGAGTTGATATACACATGTGTGCATAGTAGTCTACAAGCGTCAACTAATTATGCTAATAGAACATTGTTTCCAGATACTGTTCCCGATCAATTTTTAATGAAACAATCAGAATTACATAATAACAATAACCGAACGAATATAGGACATAGCACACCTGAAAGTCTGATAAGAAATACCACACCAAGTGACAATAATAGCATTGCCTCTGCAATAAATCCTGAAATTAGTATAAGTGACACTAACGAAGTTCACCACAGAAATATAAATATGAAAAACTCGAATTGCTGTATACCTAATCACATATCGAACAGAAGACCTCATGCAGATGCAATTGAAATTAAGTCTAACGAATTCTATCGAGCAAGCTATGATTATATTGAACCAAGTAACACAAATCGCAATAGTAAAAATTTCCATGACTCTAATAGTGATCGATACCTGGTAAAGCATCCAGAATTTCTTAACAACAATAATCAAACGCATAATCTCAATACACAACTTTCATATCATGATCTACCTGACAGTTCAATACAAAGCAATTCTCCAAGACGAGTCTTTCAGCAGGAATATAGCAAATCTACACTTGATAATAAAGATAGCAATGACACTCATGATCATAATAGTAACAATAATATAAATATTCAAAATAGCAATTGTTGTACTCGTAATCAAAATATGTCAAATACTTCAAGAAATAATGTAAGAGAAACTGAAACTACTAAATGTATCTCAAAATCTAAATTAGACAATCAAAAGCCCACGAAAAATCAAATCTTACATCATGGGTATGCTAGAAATATAGCGACAAAGAGACTAAACTCTACTATCAGTAACAAATCCTTAGATACCCATGAATCCAAAACTTCTAGAAACCAACTTAATGAATTAGATAGTTTTGATGAAATACGTAACTGTCCATACAAAACTTCTCGTAGTACATATGCGCCCGTACCTAATTTAAACTCAATAACTAATGACTTACTTCCTCGAGGATCCGAGACATTTTCATTACGAAAATCTTGTTGTGACAAGAATTTCACTAATCAGAGTCACTTTTCTAAACTAGATGGCCTTGAACCTTATGATTGTTCTATTGAGAATCGAAACGTAGACGCCTGTGAATGCAAACGAAATGGAAGCAAAGAATATAACATTGAGTGTCAATGCTCCGACACGAAAAAGAAGAAAAGTTGGGAAAAACTCGCCAGCCAATTTGCTAAAAGCCACAAAAAGATACGAGGGCTTAAGTGTACAAAGAAAGAGTCATACATTCAAGTTGATGAACTGGCATGTTCATCTTCATATTCAGAAAAGAGAGAACCAAAACCTAAGCGAAAAAGTGTCGAAAAATTCAAACAAAAAATTATCGAGAAAAAAGACATACCTGGACATATTCACTGCAATACGAAAGCTTCTTATAAAGTTGATAAATCTACATTATCTATACCTTGCTGTTCAGAAGTAAGTAATGAAAAACTTAAAAGAAACAGCATTGAAAAATCCAGAAATACAAGTGCCGAAAAGAAAAGGAAAACTCGCGATATTAGTTATATAAAATCTTGTGATAAAGCAGCACTAACATGTCCTTCATTTTCATGTACGGAGCAAAAAAAAAGTGCGTGTGAATGTTGCTATCCACCTGCTTTCAGCCAGTTTAGATGTATTGGAAAAATAAATGGAAGTTGCAGCTGCGGCAAAACTTCAGAAAACAGAAAATTTATTTAATAACAAAAATAAACAATAGTATTGGGATCTAAAACACAAGTTGAGCTAAACAATAGTAAAGTTAGACAAAAAAAGTTGGTTGAAGAATCTTAGGCTGCTTCTTCACAATGGGCCATGATGGCTCATGACAGACGTTCACGATTGTGTAGAAGGCGTAATCGCCTGTGAGCAGTCATGATTGATTATATTTATAATCGAGCGTGATCGCCGGTGTGTCGGTTTTTCGGACAATCATCAAAGGAAATTCGGGCCATGATCGACGGCGCGTCCACACGATCGTTGATCACTCGGTTTGAATTTGTCAGTAGTGTGATATTGGGACTGTTGCATTAAAACTTTTTAATGTTCTGAATTTTTTATTCAGATATTTATAATATCGTTTACAACAAGTATTACAATTGTCACAATTCCTATAGTTTTAACAGGGCTTAGTACGAAGTGTAGTTTTTTCGGTCAACTTAGAAGTATTTACCTGATCTAAATTGTTAAAAGAGATTGATATGTATTTCATGAGTTTTTTTTTGACAAATAAATCTAATAATAATTTATATATAATACAAAAAGGCTTAGGATTGTTTCCTTAACTTTAGTAGATTTCAGATTTTTTAAAATCCATTAAAATGACGGAGAAATCATGTGATACATAAATATAAATAGGAGTAGTATCTGCAGCCTCCTCCTTTTTTGTCACTTAAAAATGAATGTAAGCTAGTTGAACCGGAGCATATTGGAATAGTATTGATAGGCTATATATGATAGAGTTCAGAGTTTCGGCTGTGTGTTAATATTTTGTTCACAATCATGATGATTGTGAACAAAATATTAATATGAAACACTACACTATACGAGGGTGAATCCAAAAGTTTGTGGCCTAACCTACATGGAGCTATGACATCTTTTTAAAATCTACCGTCATTTGTTAGTATGTGTCATATTGATTTATTGTGCGCAGTTTCATTCCGATACTGTACAATATAAATTTTCTGTGATTATTTGTTTGAAGCAATCTGTCGCAATTTTCAATTATGGAGAAAATTGAACACCGTGCAGTCATTAAGTACCTCAATAAAAAAGGCCTGT
>NJDC01011516.1:14961-25561 GCA_002245475.1 Calephelis virginiensis | reverse complement strand
TTTTTCTTTGCTTCGAGCTTACGCGTAAAAACTAACGGAATGTATATAACAGGTACGTATTGTATCTATTTGGGTTTTTCCCACATTACAAAACTCGGTGATTTAACTCGTTGAAATATATTATTAGATCAGTATGTTCAACGGAAAAATAATTTTCACTTGAATATTTTGAATTAACGTTAATATTATTTTATTTCTGACAACACCAAATTTAGTACACCTACCTATTTAACGGGCAAAAATTTAATAGTTAAATACCTAAATAAAGTTGAATCATAAACGCTATAATATTATTTTGGAATATTTAAGAATATAGAAATAGTTTATTCGCTTATGTATCTAAATGTCAATAATACCTACCTGTGCATAAAAAATACCATAAGAATTACCAATGCTATATAGGTATATAAATAAAAAAAACGCTCCGTAGAACGTTAACTATACGGGGTTTCGAAGCGTTAGTTTGAGCCCAAGGCGGAGCGAGGGTTGCCTACGGTAAAGTAATTTGCGGTGAGCAGGTAGATTATAAAAGTTGGGGTTGTTTTTTTCCGCAGTTGACCGAAGCATAGTCATTCTTCTGACTATTGGCACAGGGTACAACATTTTTACATTTGTAGTCGCTCAAGCGGGATGGTAACGAATTATTTCATTCTTTCATAGAGTGAGACAATTGTTACCTAGGCATTTCATAGAAAAAAAAATACTTCAAAGAAAAGGTAGGTAGCGTTGATGGTATTTATAATTTTACAATTCAAATGTGAACTACTAGCGACGCCTCCCGGGTTTCGAATAGACATTTGTTTTTTGTATTATAATTAAAATAGGATATACCTACTAGCGCCACGTCCTGGTTTTGGAAGGGTGGACGTTAGTTTTTTGTAACAAATGTAGTATGAATGTTACTCATATATAGGTACCTAATGTAAAATTTTAATAGAAAAATCATTTTGAAATGTTTTTAAATTAATCACTCCTTCAATCTATCTAAAAAATTCTTCTTATTAACTAGTGTAGAGAAGGTTAAGGAAAATCCCCAACGTATTTATTCAGGATGAAATGCACCTGTGGTCTATGTTGATACCGGTACTACCTGTAGACGAATAATAAACGTCCTGTTAATAATAAGTAGGTAGTTGACTCTAATGTACTTTTAACGATATTTAAACTAAATAAGTAACTTGTTAAGATGTCATTAATAGTGTAGGGTAATTTATTATTCAGTATAAGTGTAACATATTTACAGTTATCTTTAAGTACTCAAGGTAAGGAGGTACTACTAATGTTTCAAACTGTTAAAAAAATGCATATAATGTTACGTTTGCTGTGGTAGTTTTTAAAGAAAAGAAGGCAACATGTAAGTGATCACCGCCGCTCAGGGAAATCCGCAACACCAGGATCAAATACCTACGCGTTGCCGGAAATTTTAAGAAAGTGTACCTAGGTAGGTTTGCTCTTAATTTGAAGGTTTCTGCCATATCCGTTTGGAAATATCACCGTTGGTAGGTATTTAGTTCCATAAATTATCATTATTTGTTAGTTCATCGAAGGATTTTACATAAATGTATCCTATTATAAGCTTATATTTAAAGTAGTGTAATATTTGCTGAATTGGAAAGGTAGGTAGGTAGGTATATGTTGGATTCCCAAATCTATTTGTTGAAAATTAGCAATTACCTACATAATAAAAGTACATAGCCTGAAATTGCATTTAAAGGCTCCTAGTTAGTTACTTATGTGTACACTAGTAGCACCTTCAACTATATTACTATACAGGAAGAAGCATTATTAAATATCAAAAATACTTCTACTAAAAAATTTCTTTTGACATTTAACATATGTAGAATCATTACACTAAATCAAGATTAAATATCAATAATGGACGTCTCGAAAACGAACAGAATATGACTTGTCAGATAGCATGCAGGGTAATAAGTATGAAAGGGAGTTTGTCAGCGTCAGGTTGTCGGCCCCGCCTGTGACGTCACCGCACTGACCACTCCGATACAATGGCCTTTCTCAGAAGGAGCAGATGTGCCTGCTCCGCTATTTACCGCCTCCCCTCCCGTTACCGCGCCATCCCCGCACGCACGTTGGGATAGGATACAAAACCAAAATCCCATAACGATAAAAACATGACGCAATGTATTAACTAGTACAAAAACTTACATTACAAATAGGTACCTACCGGACTTAATGACACTGCGAACGACTCGCCGCACACAGGTAGACGCCAATTTACCTGTTCACGATAGCGCGTAGCCCCGCTCAACGTATCATTAATACCGCCTAATGATACCTCGTCCGTAATCACCGGCTTGGCCAAGCTTGCTCCTCGACGAACATCGCAACTTCCATGGATGAGTGTGGATCTAGTCATGATGTAAAACATGCACTAAACCTCCACCCATCGAAAGAAATTGACTTGGTATCCGATGAATGATGCACTGAACGCACTAATTGTTCGTGTCACGTTGCACCGTACCGAACGTTAACAAGCACGTTGCTGTGTTATTTAAACAATTAAATGTGAACGCACAGCACGACCGCGCGTAACGACTGTTCACAGCGAAATAAACGGTCGAGATTTGAAATCTGGGGAAGCTAGACGCTGCGCGTGCGGCGGGGAGGGAAGAGCGCGGATTGGTCGAGCCAATGGCGTAGAAGCGCGCGCAAACCGTGACGTAGAGGGGCTATGGGCATTGGGCATACGCCGGCACCGCACCGATATTATCTCAAGAACATTTTCTTTCCCGCTCGCTCTCTCGTCCGTTCAACCGACAGCGGAAGTGAAAGAACGTGCGCGTATACTATTGAACTAATGGTAGTACCATGATGCCGGCTGTGTCACCGTACACCTGCGTGGCTTGGGTATAAGTTGTTCTAAGGCGAAGAATCCAAATGAATTTCGACGCGGTTTACTATAATTATGCGTTCCTTTCTCATAGGATTACTCATTCTTTGAGCATTCGGCAACATACATGTTTTAATTTATTTTCACCAAACGTTATAATAACTTAAGACTAGTTTTTCTTTATATAGTAAGAAATAAACACTGCTAACAAAACACGTAAGACAGTAATTTAGTAACTGTAAAGAAGCGACTTTGATTTTAATAAGTTGTAGTAAATAAGGTAGATACCTTATCATCTTGGTACACAAAAAAGTATTTTCCTAGATTCCTTAGGGATTCTATCAGTAGATCCAGATTTAATTTCCATGGGACAACCTCAAATGTACGTTTAAATAATTTTTACAGTCGGTTCAGAAATGACGGAGAAATCGATTAACATACATAAAAAATATGAGTCGACAGTATAACCTCCTCCTTTTTTCGAAGTCACTTAAAAAAAGACAGATTCTTAAATTTTAGTGCAAGTTTTTATTAAAATTACCAGTAAAATTAAAAACCATTCCGAAACTAAGAACTACTGAAAAACTACACTGTGTTTAACCAAAGTTTCATGTTTTGATATCTCCAGTCTTGAACAATACTTACTAACGGTCGGCCGTAAAAATAATAGGCTGCAGAATAGGTCAACCAAATACGAGGGAATTGTCAAATATATTTTAAGTGACAACTAGTTATTAGATAAGACCTAACGAGACTAAGATTCAACTCAGATCTACTTATCCTTCTTCAAAATTGTTAGTCCAAGATCCATTTCGCTCATCACTAGTACAGGGTGACAAGCTCAATGAAGAGATCAATTATAACCAACGTTAATACATTGGATTCATATGAAATAAAAAACTTAACCCCAAGCTGCTACTCCAAAACCGGTATTCTAGAGAAAAAAGTTTAAAATTCAAAATAAAACCACAAATTAATTGACTTTCGTTTATTACAAAAATAAAATGACAAGGCATTTCAACGAATGCGATAAAAAGCATTAATCATCAGTTGCATCATCAAATACACCTACATCGAGATTTAAACCTTATCGACTGACGAATAGCTGTACGTTCCGCTCTCAAAATTAACTTTTCTGATATTGCATAACCAAATATCCAATTTTACATCGAACAATGGCCGTGCGACCGAATCGTCGACAATATAGACCATTATTATGAAAACTCAACAATATAAATTCTGTGTGAAATATTACAGGAATGTAGATTTCATTAACAAAAACTTTAGTTTATAACAAACACAGTACGAAAAATATTAAAACTAAATTCACAAAAATAAAGTGTTAACAGCACTAAAATTAAAAACGTTCAATAACCCCCGACAAAAACATAAAATGTAGTTGAAACCCGAGTTGGTTCAAGATCGCGTCAGCTTTCAAACAAACATCGTCAAAATCGGTCTATCCGTTCAAATTATCATGCTAAAGACAAACAGATAAACACACAAGCCTTTGTTAAACGAAGATTTCTTTTGCTAGCTTCTTCTTTTGCCAGATATTGTGTGCGGCTGCTTTCCGATCCAGTAGTAGATTTTCGTATTATATAGACGTGTCACAAATGCCTTTTGAATGGTCTTTGAAATAAGTGATTTTCTTTCTTCTTTCACACAGACACGTCACATAACACCCATCTTTTTCATTTTAAAAATAAACTCATGCTCAATTTTTTAACCACAACTCATACATAGTGACATTTTATCTTTATCGCAGATTATCGTGATTTTATGGTTTATTATCTCCCTCACACAAACTCTTTGCGATCGTTTTTTATTTACTTGTAGTGGAAAATGGTTGGAACTTCTTTTTGAATGTTGACAGCTAGTTCCAAACCTTTCGCACTCTGATCATCCGGATGACTGTGGTTTTGATTATTTTATAATTTCAGAAGGCAAAAAATGTTCCATAGGTGTACTAAATAATAAGTAATTTAAATATGAATTTCCGATGGTTCGGTCATGTGAAAAGAATGACAGATAAAAGATTGACAAAGCAGATATTCAATGCGAATGTGGATGGATGTATGTATGTTAACACCTACCCTAAACCGAAGAAACCTAGGTTATCCTAGGGTAGTGCCAAGATCTTCCGAAACCGGCGTGTTTGTATGAAAAGGGAAATGAATATGGAGGAAACCAGTAGGGTTACTCTTGAATCTCGATATCATGCGAATTGGAAATTGGAATCGTATATGTCACTTTAGGTACTTTTGAACACAGAATTAGGGGATTATTAACATTTAGTTACAAATAAATTCAACGAATAGGATAAAATAATTTACTATTTACTATTTACTATTAACTAAATGTCAATAATTCGCCAGAATTGTGTTCAGGAGTACCTAAAATGACAAATTCGATTCCAATTTACAATAATGCATGAATCGAGCGTCGAGAGTAATCCTACAGGAAGGCTACGATCTATTTGGCACTCGATACTCTCACCTACTTCGTAAGGGACTTGGCGTGAAGATTTGTATGTGTAAGAAATTCATCATTAATTAATACAAAAGACATTAATGACAGTAAATGCATTTAGGTATAAGTTAAAGAGTGTATTAGTAATATCCTGAGATTTTTATGTGAGAACACGTCTTGCCTGACGCTAAGAGAGAAAACCGTGGCTTGGATATTATCATGTTGTTGATCGCTCTCCAGTAGCCAGGGTGTTGTTTTAAAAGTATGTTAGTAACACGGTATGAGCAACCTATCGCATCTATACAAAAACTGGTAATTTTTTCGCATTTCATTTTCCATTCAAAGAATATAAAAATAATTTAAAAAACCCAATACGAAAAACAAAACAAAAAATAATTAATAATCGTGCGTGTATTGTTCTAATAAGTCATAACATTAGTGATAGAAATGGTCTCAACGACGCCATCTAGTTTTCGATGAGCGCAAATGGCATGTTTTAGGGCCTGTCCACATCTCCACGTTACGGCGTCGTCAACGTGGAACGGTGCCGTAACGTGATACGGTACGTTAACGTAACGTAAAAATGCACGTAACGATGCAGCGTCTCGTATTCTGCTTGTGCTATTGTTAAAAAGACGGAGAGAGATGGATTTTTTTGTAATTATGAATTGCGATGAACGAGCGAGCGCATTGAGTAATCCACGTAGCGACGTCCCACGACGACGTTGCTGTACTGTGCACTAGCACGACACGGTAACGTGACGTCCACGTTGACGACACAGTAACGTGGGGATGTGGACAGGCCCTAAACAATGGTGTACATCTGTTTGTCAGGAGACCGCAGCTTACATCCATCACGCTTAATCACAATCGTCTCAGATTTTCATACGAAGACGAGTATTGTGATACTTTATAACAAAAATAAAACAAGAAAATTGACAGTATAAAACAGGTTCGCAGATAATTATAACATTAATCATGATCAACATACCTTAATAACAATAAAATGTCGTTTGACGAGCATCAAGTTTTAATTTAAGACAAATATTAAAGACATTAAGTGACATATCAGTATGAATAATTATCCGATAATTATCAAATTATTACCCCCGTGTTGGTCCGGGTTCCTTTGTAGAATAGACCATCTGCTTTCCTGTGCCAGGCAGCTCGTAAAAGGCAAACATAGGCTTGCCGTCACTAGCACCGTGACATCTGACTAGGTGGTACAGTTTTGCAGCGACTCAATCGGATTGGTACCACCGCCTTACCTATTCCTGCCGTCATAACGTCATGACGTGTTACGGTCTGGAGGGTAAGGTAGCCGGTAAACTTTCTTTTGTTAGAGGCCTAACATCCCGGCCTCTGGTTGGCAACGCACCATTACCACCTTTGGTGTCTCTAGGCGGCGAGAATTTCTTACCATCAGGAAATCCTTCTGCTTGTTTGCCTTCCAATGTCATAAGAAAAACAATAATTATCTTGATAATTATGAACTCGGATATAAAGTGGATTCAATTGTGCATTTTTCAAGGGTTGTTATTGGCCATAATAATAGTGCAGCCCAAGTCCGTCAGTTGCATGATCTCAGCCCCGCCATCTAGTAGCCGATGAGCACAAATTGCCACTTTCTCACTGATGCTGCATTTCTGTTTGTTCGTCAGATGGCCGCTGCTTACAACCGTCGCACTCAACTGCTCTAGAAGTTGCGAAGCCGAATACGCTTCCATTAGGAAACTGCAACAAATTGATGCCTTAACCATAGTTGAAATAAAAAAAAAATTGGTCCATTGCATAGCTTTAAAAAAGTAAGAAAAAAAACATTGGGGGTTGGGGCCGAACATCAAAAATCAAAAATATTTATTTCAGTACTAATTTACAATAAAATGTGGGTAGTTGATGGAGTCACCTTTTAAGTACGAGGTACTTGTGTTAGGCGACACCGCTCTTCCATTGGAACATGGGTTGTAAATTGTAATTAATACACAGAGTAGTAGGTTTTCATGTTAAGCCAGTTTTATTGATTACTAGCAATTGCCCACGGCATTGCTCGCGTGGTTAATGCTCCCACAGGAACATTTCTTCGGAATAAAAACTATCCTATGTGTGAACCAAATTTCATAAAAATTGGCTCAGCAATTTTTGCGTGAATGAAAAACGAACATACAAACTTTCGCATTTATAATATTAATAGGATAATCAGTGATGCCGTTTGATAAACTTAGGCTCGTTAAGAAAATTTCCCCTTTGTTTAAACTAATGTGCTCCTGTGGAAAAAAAACCGTCAGACGGGCATCAAATAAATCGGTCATTTCCAACAAACCCTGATGGTGGTAGAGTGAATTGCTGCAATTCGTCAGGATAGTGATCCATCGCCTTACCTATTCCTATTATGAAAGTGTAATGTCCAGGTCCGGAGGATAGGGTAGCCGATAAACTAGCACAATTGGACTAAAACCTCAGCCGCAAGACGCATCGACAACATCTATGGGGTCTATCTATAGCTCAGATATCTCTTAACATTATGGTAGCCATGTGTTTGTTCGCTATTTTATCACGTAAAAAAGTCGTTAATTAACTTGAAAAGTGTCAGAAAGTATCTGTTTTTATTACCTTTAATAGTGTGCAATTTCCCCATGTTGGTCCGGACCCCTTTGCAGAATAGATTATCTGCCTTCATGTCAGTCAGTTCGTAAAAGGCGAACATAGACTTACAGTCTCTAACATCATGACAACTAGGTGGTAGAGTTTGGCAGCGACTCGCCTAGATTAGTACCCAGTCACCATCTTACCTAATCCTGCCGTCATGACGTCAGTGCTTGCCGTTGACGTGTAGCGGTTCAGAGAATAAAGGTAAACTAACATTTGTTAGAGGCCTAACATCCGGTTGGCAACTCACCATTACGACCTTTGGTGTCTATGCGGCGTGCATTCTTACTATCAGGATCCGTTTACTTGTTGGCCTTCCAATATCAATAAAAAAATGGTTATTAAAATTGTTACAAAAACCGAATGGTTTACATTTGGTGATCTAAGATATTTAGATTAGGAAGTGTCATGATAACATTTCAATTGGTTTTTTTAAATTTAAAGACAGTCTTCCAAATTAGAATATTCATAGCAAATATAAATAATTTGGGCGCCTATTTTTGTAAACAGTGAAGTTGTAGAATGAAATGAATAGAAATGTTGAATTTTATTCGATATGAGAAATTGACTCCACACGGGCGAAGACGTAGACTTAGACTAGTTTATAATATAAATCAGATTTGTTTCAATATAATTGCTAAAACCACATGCAAAATTGCAAATTCATACAATACTTATTAGGCAACGAACGAGTAAAATTTCATCTTAGTCGTTCTTTGCATGTCACAGCCAAACAAACATTTTAAATAAGCGTTTAATGCTTACTAAACCCGCACTAAACCACAGATGTTACTCTATTTATACATACAAGACTTTAAATTTTCATATCCTAATAACAATAAATTAAAAAAAATAGCATCCCACTTTCAAAGAAAAAATCCACATTGAAATCGGCCCGACCGTTCAAAACTTATGACAACCCCAACACGTCAGACGTTTTGTGACCCCTCTTTATTTTTCAGGGGTTAAAAACCAAGCTAATTTCATAAAAAACCTTCCACTTCACATCCTGTTCTACAAGCACGAAAGGACTTATCGCGTCACTATCAAAGACAAAAATCCACATCGAAATCGGTCCCAGCGTTCAAAACTTATGATGCCACAAACACGTCAAACTTACAACAGCCCTCTTTATTTGTAAGTGGAAAAACCAAAACAAATTTCCTAAAAATCCGTTCACTTTACATCCGGTCCTAAAAGCAAAAACGGTCTCATTTACTCAACAATCCTAAAAGAATAGCAAGGAAAGCCGTTGCTAAGCGATTCTGACCTATGGTTAACATTCGTATAATAATTGTTTGGGTGTCAAATGTATGTGGTTTACAGTTCAAACAACTAGGCTGTTCGAAAAGGACCAAATCTGTGTACAAAAAAACATATCCTGAGTGACTGATACATGACCGCTGAGCAAAAACTGTGAGAGCTACAGCTATGAAATTTGGTAAGTAGGGTCGTTTTATTGAGTAGGACCACCCACTAAAGACGGAATTTTGGAAATTCTACTCCCAAGGGAGTGAAGTAGCGGTAGAAAGTTAGTATGGAAGGCCGTCGTTTTTTAAGTGAGAAGCATGAGAATTTATTTTAGGGCTACTTATTAAAAATAAGTAGTTACGTTAAGCGTTACTGGAGATTCTACCCCACATAACGGGTGAAATAGGGGTTGAAATTTTGTATGGAAAAACGTCATTTTTTTAAGTAAGGAACATGAAACTTTATTTTTAAGCTACTTATTCAAAAATATTAGATACCTATTTAAAAGTTTCTGGAAATTCTACCTCAAAGGGAGTGAAATAGGGGTTTAACGTTTGCATGAAGCCCTTATCTAATGATTAAAACTAAATAAGTACGTTTAAAAAAGGAATACATTTTTCATACAGTTTTTAGTTTAACTCCCGTTCAGTAAATATATTAACTGCTACGCGAGTAAAGCCGCGGGCAACAGCTAGTATTATGTTATGTAATGTTGGCGACAGCTTTAACTGTGTGATACCTTCATAATCTGTACCAATAGCAGAACAATCGCCTGATTCCTTAACACTTAAGGACTCGCTTATGGGTCCAACGGACCCAGTCCTTCGTTTTTTATTTAATAAATTTTAAATTACAATGTTTGCGACATTGCCGTTCTTAGTACCTTTCAACTATAGTGTAGCACGGCGAGTGGCGATCGTAGTCGTCAGTTAGCGCGCGCGCGCGAGTGCTACGGACGTGTAAGGTGAATGTGGGTCCGCTGGACCCGGTAGCGACTAATTACGTTAATATTTTATACTATCATATTATTATTAATCTTTTTATACTTTGTTTCACAGAAAATGGCTACTTATAGACCCCTGAGACAAAGTGAATTGGAAGAATACCTAAATGATGAGATAGAAAATGAAGACTATTCCGACACTGAAGACTACGTAGAAAATAGTGCGCATGAATCAGAATCCGAACAAGAAGGCTTCCTGCACCTTCTGATAACTTCACACGAAGAGATTTTATCAAAACTTTGGCTATTTCTCTGATTCAACCACATCTTCATGAACGAATTTCGATCACAAACATTCCACAGCATATCAAAAACCGTATTCGAAATATAATACCAGAAGCCGAACCAACTGTGGCATCAAACGCACCTCCACCATC
>NJDC01011516.1:0-14660 GCA_002245475.1 Calephelis virginiensis | reverse complement strand
GAGATTTTATCAAAACTTTGGCTATTTCTCTGATTCAACCACACCTTCATGAACGATTTTCGATCACAAACATTCCACAGCATATCAAAAACCGTATTCGAAATATAACCAGAAGCCGAACCAATTGTGGCATCAAACGCACCTCCACCATCTGAACGAAAAGTGCGCTGCGGTCTGTGTAACTGGAAAAAAGATCGAAAAACCAAAATTTTTTGTGTAAAATGCAACATAGCAATTTGTGGAGAACACACAAAACACGTTTGTTCGAATTGTTATGAATAAATTAGATGTAGGAAGAGACTGAACAATATGGAACAAAGATTTTATCCCAAAGAAGATGTTTTAATTTCGTTGATTTTCACAGTTGATTGTTTTGTTTTCTATAATTATTGATCTCTTATTGTGATTTGGTCTAAGTTGGTACATTATACTAGTATAAGAAAATATATAAAATTTTGTTTTAAATAATACAACACATAAAATTTTGCAATTATATCTAATATTGTCCTATAGTTCTAGTAAAAAACGTTATTTTTTTTGTAATAGCTCGTTGAATAAGAAAAAAAACAATAAATATTAATATTTATTCACTATTGTCGTCATATATTAACACATTTCCCAAATAACTCATTAACATTTACTTTTATTATACATTAAAAAAAAAAGAACATAGGATATATTACTGGGTCCAGTGCACCCGGTAGCAAGTATGCGTGTTACGAATTCAGATGCGAGTCCTTAAGTGTTAATATACTAGAGACGATACGTATTCATCATTAACTAATTGCATTAAAATCGCTGTCTGTCAAATATTATTTTAATTTGACACTTGACCGATGGAGCACAAATTTCAAAATTAAACGATTTTCATTCGATTTAATGGAGAACAATTATCACCGATTTTTAGCGTCACAGTCACACTGTCATATTAAAGAAAGTAATCTCACTGTAAACCTTCTTCTATTTTAGTCTATTAATAAGATGGCGAGACGAACTCGTTGGCGAAATGCATCACCGACCAATGAGGCTCGGATTCGACTCCCGACAGGCAAACATTTATGTGTTGAACATCAGGATGTCTGCATTTCTTGTTTTGGGTGTCTTTATCCAATTTGTTCTAATATCAACATATTTAAGTATTTCAGTATACTATGACCTTTAACACCCATAACACAAGCATACAATTGCTTACTTTGGGGTTGGATTCAATGTGTTAATTTGTCCAGGGATATTTATTTATTTATAAGTACCTGGATGCCCGAGCTTTTCTCGGTATTTTTTAGCAAACACTCATTGACTTCGTGTCACTTAACAACGCCATCTGCTGGAATAACTTCATTGCTCACAAAAATAGTATTATTAATCGCCAATATATGTCAGGAAGAGTCATATTTTTCAGTTTAAACACGAATAAAATAACATTTTCTAAAAATGATTCCTAGCTAGATCGATTTATCGCCCCCGAAACCCCCTACATACTAAATTTCATAAAAATCGTTGGAGCCGATTATGAGATTCCATAAACATTTAAAGGTATAAGATGATATCTCTGTTAAATCAACTAAGCATTTAAAATTCAGATGTTTTATTATTTTACTAGATCAAAATACGTTAGTAATCATCGTCATTTTTGTAGTGATACACCTACAAAAAATGACGATGATTACTAACGTATTTTCATCTAGTAGATTTTAATATTTTTTAGATGCGAAAACAGTTTTAATAAATAAATAATAAATATCCCTGGACAAGTTACACAAATTGAATCTAGCCCCAAAGTAAGCAAATAATATGATTGTGTTATAGGAGTTAGTCAAAGATTCTAATACATAGAAATACTTAAATAGATACCAGATTTGATTTAATAAGCACCCAGACCCGGAAATGCAGACATTTATTCATACAAATTTCTGCCCCCGCCGGGAGTTGGTCAGTGTAGTTAGGCGTCTAGCCACTCGACCAACGAGGCAGTATTTCCAGCCCGTAAGATCTTAGCCCGATCGTCTTCTCCTCACCCATCCATTCAAGCTACCAAACTATCACTCTTTCATTTCCTCCAACCATATCCAGAACAACCCTCACAGAATCCCAACACTTTTCCAAGTCATGAGTCAACAACTTGACCGGAGAATAGGTTGCTGAAAACCCCCGCGTTAATCCCATCTTAATCCCAAATCCCAAAGCAATCTCGGATCAGCCAGAACATAATCTGTCAGACCTGAGGTTAAGCGAGGTGATGATACCTACCCCAGCGCTGGCATGATTGCTCTGAGGTGCACCAGACCACGGAGCCGGGGAGATCAAGTATCACTACCGCTTCGCTTAGTATTCGTTACACACAGTAAATCCGGGCATCTCTCATCCATTACATTAATATTTTCATTAATATTCGCATCCGTCCGAACCCTCACATCCCACGAGCCTATTTGGAGCTTCTCACTCCTCGGACTTTACGTGACGGATGACGACCATCATCGCCTCACCCTCTTTACGTACCGACGAGGGCGGATCTGCCCGCGTCGCCTCCATAGTCGCCTCCCACTTTGCAGTACCAGTATTTCGAACCAAAACTGCAGTGCAATGAACTGGAAGGGATCGCGACGAGCTTGCTTCTGGCGAATGATCTCCTAATCTCATTTTCATTTATTGTAATAATTTAAGTTCAAATGTTGTTTAGTTATTGAAACTAAGATCAAATATCCTTAATTTTACTATTTAAAAACTCATATAAAAATTTCCTTACCTTTCTACAAATTTCTCCAGTTCATTATAATTCTTGATGCCGAGATATTCGTTCACGAGCCTATCCGGAACAAGGCCGGTCACCTGATGAACAGAGATTAAATCTATCAAAAGTTCCTCTTACCCTGGTATAGATCCACCGCCTTAGCTATTCCTGCAGCCATAATAATTAGTCTTATGTTCCAGTCCGGAGAGTAGGATATTACTGGCTGCCCTACTTGCATCGTAAGCTAACGTCCCGGCAAAAGGCCGCAAAGCACTTATAGCATCTATGGTGTCTATGCTCTAGAGACCACGATTGACTATCTTATACTTTTAATAAGGCTTAGGACGCATCCAGCATTTACACAACAAAAACGTACAGAACGGTCAGCACGGCTGTTTTAGCCATATTGGCTGAAGTACCAGCAAACCTGGAAGTTCTTAGGGAACTGTAGAAACAAATTAAAAACAAACCTCAATCAATCCTTCAGCAGTAATTTTCCCGAGTAAACGTTGGCAACACTGCAGAGCGGTTAGAGCGCGACGTAAATCACCTTCACATGTATCAACAGCTTGTTCCAGCACCTCCCCATCTCCTACATTCACGCCTTCAGACTTGCAGACTTCTTGTAACCTAATTGAAGCGAAAAATTTATCAGATTTTTTTAAAAAGAATTTATAAAAATAGTCTAATATTCTGATTGTTTCATTTCTAATCATCTATATATTAATCGCCTCTGTGGTCTAGCGGTCCGGGTGTTGGACTTGACTGCATGAGGTCCCGGGTTCGAATCCCGAGTCCGCCAACAAAAAAAAATTAGATGTTTTCAATTTTTTAATTAAAAAAAAATGTTGGTCGGAATTGGAAATGTGCCCGGTTGGCGATAGGCTTGCAACCTATCACATTGTGGGACTTAGTGTCTTCGCTAATCGTGGGTGTCCTGGTTGTGCCTCTGCCTACTTCTTCGGGGATATAGGCGTGAAGATACTAAATAATTATATATTAATAGGTGAAGCAAAAACTTTGGACTCCTTACACAAAAATGGCGCTGAGGGAGGAGTATGAAATTTGGCACACTTATAGTTTATGTGTAGGAGAAGTGCAGAACACTAATATTTTTAATGTTAAAATTTATAAAGTGCATTCATTAAAAAAAATAAAACATTACCCACACTACCATGACAAACACAAACAAATATATTGATGATAACGACAAAAGATCACAGATGGCGCACTAACTATTCAGGAAACAAAGTAGTTGGTCTTGAGAAATGAAGATGGTGTTCTTATCAAAAAGATACTAAAATTTATTATGGTCGAATTTCGACCAATGGGCGACCACTAGTATTAAATAAATGGGAAAATGGTGCATTCCTATGTTTCTGTTTCACAGCTCAATGAGTGAATACTGAATAATGCTAAAATTTGACACACAAAATATCCACTGTATACTAAAGTCAGACAAAAGCTAGTTTTTTTCATAATACGCCCTAGCACTAAGGCAAAAAATTCATATTAATAGTTAGAAATTAGAACAAGACAGTCTGTTGGTAACAAAAAAATATATTTTTATGACATTCCTAGGCAAACAAGCCGATTTCTTGATGTAAGAAATTCACGCCGCCTAGAGACACCGAAGGTGGTAATGGTGCGTTGCCAACCTGAGACGGGGATGTTAGGCCTCTAGCAAAAGTAAGATTACCGGCTGGCTTATCCATAACGTTAATAATAAGCATTGACGTTATGGCGGCAGAATAGGTAAGGATGTGGTACGAATCCGGACGAGCCACTGTGAAACTCTACAACCTAGTTAGATGTGATAGTAATGGTAAGCCTATGCTCGCCTTTTACTATCTGCCTGGTAGGAAGGCAGATGGTCTATTCTGCAAATGAGCACAGACCAACATTTTTTTTATATTTTATTATAAAATAAATCAAACAATTATTCATTATTGATTAACAATAGATCATTTTACGTAGTGTTGGTCTGGATCTGCTGCGTAAAATAGATCATTTGCCTCTCTTTCAGGCAGCCAGCCTGTAAGAGTAGAGCATACATTGTATAAGACATTACCAATGAGACCAGAGGTAATAGAGTGCTGTGCAGAAACTTTAACCAGAGAGATCCAGTGCCTTACCTTTTCCTGCAACTATAATAACATTAAATACACTACATTAGTAATGTCATTTGCATGGTGTTAAACTACAACATTTTTGCTTCAAGAATTGTAAAATCCTACTTAACAAAATGAACTAGTACAATTTAGATTTAAGTTAGACTCCTAGCATAGTAGCTTATCACCTCTGTCACTACACCAGAAGTATCACAGATGTGTGGGTTATTTTAGACATTTTAGGGTGAGTGAACTTTTTTCTTGAAGGTTTCTAAAGCAGATCTGTTTGGAGAAACCAATGTTGATATCTTTATTTACAAAGAATGTCTTCAGAAAAGGATAGAGGCTAGTTGCAAACCCCAATTCGAGCAATTGATTTGAGTGATTGACCACTCAGACTACCACGTCTCTATGCAATATCAAAGGATCAAGCGAATGATTAATAATTATCAACCTTATTATAACCATTTGAGATTATCAATGTTGGTGCAGTCAAAACAATGATGCAGAGATGAGTTATTGAATTCCTTGAAACCTCGAAAGTAAAACATTCTGTTCCCCAGAAATTTGTAATAAATCACTAGCTGTTCCAGTGAACTTCGTTTCCACGTGTTCAGGTTGTATGGGAAAATTAATAAAATCATTTTTCTATTTTCCTTGTGAACAAATGTGACAAAAATCCCATTCAACTAAATTCTATGTCATTTTCCTGATTCTGAGCTACCGCCCGCTAAATTATATTCTTGAGTTACAACTAATGTGTAATTAACACAACTTTCTGGAAATATATAGATTAAACACTAAAAACCTCAAACTTAACCTACCTATAATTTAGTTATGAACCATCTCTATCACATTAGCTTTTAAACTAAAAATTCACATCAAATTTGGTGCATCCATTCATAAGTTACAATGCCACAGACACATACATACACAGACAAAACAAACACAACCAACACCCCTATTTTCCATAAAGGGTTAAAAAATAAATGCAAACCTTTTAATGACATTTTCTCTAGCAAGAGGTTTGAAACGAAACTTGGAGCATCTGCTAGTAATAGGTGGTATTATCCTGGACACATAGTTGCATATAAGACAAAATCTAGTAGTGCGAGTTTCTCTCTCCATAGTTCTTCGTAATGCTGCTTGAGCTGCTGATGTCATTGAGTCTGCTTCGTCCAAGATAACCAATTTGTATGGAGGACATGGACGACCACTAAAAAACCATATGAAGTTAAAACTTAAAGAAAAATTTTTTCAATTTGCAATTACTATCAAAAGGATCAAAGGACATATTTCAATATTTATGTATAAAAATCTTCATGCCCATATCCCCGAAGAGGTACAACCAGGGCAGCCACAACTAGCCTAAGACACTAAGTTCCACAATGTGACAGGTGACACACCCTATTTAACAGTTTGACTGCCCATAAAAAAATTAAAACCAGCCGGAGGCCAACTTGAAATTCAAGTTATTTAGCTTTAAATATATTCAAATATAGGATGCCTTGAGGCGTGATAGGCACTAAAGAAGAGATTTTCATCTCAGGCACACTGACTCATAGAATGTTATAAGAATCATTCATATGCTGTGGCCTGACGGGCCTCCGCCCTGTCTGCACCCCGTTTCACGCTCCGTGGCGTGATGGGCATTCAAATTGTTAAGCTATTTAAGCTCTTCCATATTTATATTTTATGACAAACTCACAGGAATTATACATTTTTCATACAATATTAAAAAAATCAACTCTGCTAATTACCCTTTGATTTATTAGTAATTAGGAATAGTATTAATTAAGAGACAATGTTCAAAAGTGACAGCTTTATGTAGAATTGAGTTAAAAGAACCAATGTATGCAGATAGCCTACTAGTATAGGTTATTAGAATGTATACTTTTCATCTTTTGCAGTTGTTGGGCCTACATTGTGTACACATTGTATGTAGTACACTTGTATTTTTATCCACAAATTGTCATTTAGACAAGCCTTTTCAATGCCTTTTACAAGCTTGTTAATGTATTGTAGAATAACTTTTAGTTTCCAACACTAAAGTGGTTACCTACTACATTGCCATGAAATCCATATCAGGAATTGCACCATGATGGAATGACAAATATAACAAAATTTATTTTCATATCATGGATGGATAAGACCTACTCACAATCTGCTACCTTTTCGAATCAATCTTTTGTGATTATATTTACATTAAAATTATTCCCATCATTTTATAATGGCATACCATCAAGTTATTTTTTATTTTAAAAAGTAATAACTTACTCGGGTCTGGTGCTGCTGACAGTAAGTTGTGCAAATGATTTCACTTTATCCCTCACAACTTGTATACCTCTTTCATCAGAAGCATTTAATTCCAACACACGGTCACGTGTAATATCACCGAAGAGCTGTCTAGCGGCTGCCAGAATAGCACTAGTTTTACCAGTGCCAGGAGGTCCGTAGAACAAAAGGTGAGGTAAATCACTGCCTGACAAACATTCTCGAAGTACTTGCACAACTTCTCCTTGGTCTACAATATCATCAATAGTTTTTGGACGACTGAAAACAAATAAACAGATTTATAACCTTGTCGGAAGCGGCATTTCCACAAAACTGGATTTTGGATTTAATATGCTTACTATTTTTCAACCCATGGTGCAGGTGGCTTCTTTTTAGCGGTTTTATTAATACCAGATGACGATGGCTTATCTGTAGCCGATATTTTACCAGTTTTCAAAAAGGCTTGCATTATAAATGTGAATCACAAACCGCAGTACCTAATTATTTTAAAAATATAAATACTGGTATGAAAACTTTTTAATACACTCCAGGGATATATGTAGATGCTAGGACTTATACAAATATATAGATAGCTATTTAAACATTACTGTCAAAAGGTTTCACAATTATTTAAAATTAACAAAATAGTAAATTTGAACACAATGATGAATGAAAACACAAATTAAGGCGCGTAAATTAGGGATGTGCGACATGCATTCGAATGATTAGAATTTACTTTTACAGATAGATATTTTTAGTGAACATTATGTAAATACAAATTTTTCGAATAAGCCGAGTCTAGACATCAATCAGGTACAAGTAAGGTAGATGCTCCGAGCTAAAAATATACTGTCGATTCCAGTTTTGGTCAGTCAAAGCAATACCTACGTAGTATTACTATTTAATCTGAGGTCGGAAGTCTCGGAAGTTTCGACTTCCGACTGTTATTACACCTTCAGTTCAAACATCGGCTTTAACGTATTTAAATCGAAGGTTAGTGGTACTTAAAATATTTTTTCATTATTCGATAAAAAAAATTAGTTAGTTACGGTCTTTTTCAAACAAAAAAAGGGGAAAGTTGTATGTCCGTCACTTCTACATTAATTAATCGTCCCTATTAGTAGTCTAACGGTCCGATGTTGAACACGACTTCATAACGTCCCGGGTTCGAAAGTTGACCAGTATTTGATACGTGCCTAGTTTGCGATGAGCTTGCCACCTAACGCATCGTGGGATACAATTTCTTCGGCCAACGTTGGATGTCCGGTTGTATCGATAAAGTATGGTTATGGTTGTAACCTCAGCGTACCCCTTTAGGGATACTGGCGTGAAGATGGCGTATATGTGAAAGGATTTCTCTCTCATTTGTGAACAGAATACTAATTACAAATATTTTTTTTAATCAAAAGAGCGAGCTTTCGAGGTGGCTTTATTACCACCGAGTCTGGATCTCATGAAGGAATTCCAGGCAAACAGAAGAAAAACTAAATTTTTGTGTGCTGACATTAAATTTACGCGCCAAAATCATCATTTGTTTAGTTTCATAGAATTACTAAAATTTGTAATATGTCAGTGAAGTCAAACATTTAAATGGCACTTACTACATTTTCTACTGTTTTATTGCTCTGGATTACTGTTGGAAGTAACAGTGCCAACAGTTTTCTTCGTTCGCACCGCACAGACTTTGATTGGATGTGGTAGATCCAAAGCTTTTACTTATGCATTTTGTGTAGACATTTGTTGGATATGGCATAACCATTATTATTACTTGGACGACATGTTGTAATATGCGACAAAATCTGTGTGATTAAGGATACAAACACTAAACAATTAAGTGAATAAAAACAAACAAATATTGTGATGATTAATGTTCTTAGCGTATCATATATGCAATTTTACTTAACCCAAAACTTACTTATGATAATTAGTAAGTGGAATTATTACTTACACTAATGTACATAGTCGTGTTTGATAAGTTGATGCTAGAACAAGTGAATGAAATTGTATATCTTGGTTGTGGTTTTAACAGGGATGGAAGGTATAGAGTGGATGTAGAAAGGATAGTGTGTATCTTTTTTATTAGTTTTTATTATATTGGATGGCAAACAAGCAAACGGAATTCCTGATGGTAATAAATTCACGTCGCCTAGAGACATCAAAGGTAGTAATGGTGCGTTGCCAAAATGAGGTGGGGATTATAGGCCTCGATCAAAGTTTACCGGCTACATTATCCTCCAAACCAGAACACGTCAACAGAAGGTACTGACGTTATGATGGCGGAAATAGGTAAGGCGGTGGTATTGATCCGGGAGAATCGCTGCGAAACTCTACCACCTAGTCAGATGTCACAGTGTTAGTGATGGCTAAGCTTATGCTGGCCTTTTAAGAGCTACCTGGCAGGAAAGCAGATTATCTATTCTGCAAAAGAACCCGGACCAACACGAGGAATAAGGGGAATGTGCAGGGAATAGTGTAAACAAAGCACTGAGTAAGCTATTTCTTGAAAGCAAGGTTTTAAGTCGAGGTGCTATACTCGCTTATGCCTAATTCTGTGCTTATCCCAATCTTGTTGTATGGAAGCGAGAGTTGGACATGTCAGAAAAAGCATGAGAATAATATGATAAATGCGGTCGCAATAAAAGCGCTACAGAAAATCTGTGGAGCAACGATCGCTGACCGCATTCGTGAGATCCGAAAAAGATTAGGATTGAAAGAAAGTGTTGATGTTAAAATGAGAAAAAGCATGCTCCGCTGGTTCTGTCGTGCGGAACGAATGGCAAATGAAACATTGACAAAGCAGATATACAATGCGAATGTAAATGGATAGTACCCGAAGAGACTTAGGTTGACATTCCGCTATCAAATTGTTTGTGTATTGTTTTGTGTATCCGAGGGTGGTGTCAAGAGTATCCGAAATCGGCGTGTGTGTATGAAAAGGGTAGTAATTGTGGAGGAATTTCCTCCACATTAATTTCTTTGCAGACCTTTCTAATCTTGAGATTTGGCACTTAATCGCACTAGTCGTAAACAAATATATGATATATGTATGTACTTACAATACTGTCATGTTATAATATGTAACTAAAATATGCCTTTGGGCTTGGCCGTTTCATTCGTTCTATTAAAAAATATTACAAAACCGTAAGTATTCTAAATAATGTTTATTCCGAGAACATTTACTCGGAGAATAGAGCTGGTGAAATGTACGTTAAGTAATATGAGATTAAATGTATGGGTTTTTTTTAGATTATGTTTGTTATGATTATGTGATTTTTTTTAGATATTGGTGAAATTGGCCCTTTATGTAATTATATTGATCCATAAAATATTTAGAAATATTTATCACTAATAACCAGTATAGATAAACTTATCGATTTAAAATCGATATGAATCAGAGTAGTCCCTAGTTGCCACTTTGAAAATGACAGTTTGTTTTCTTTTTTTTAATTTTTTTTAAGTTAATTTGCCCCTTTCTGGGGCCGGCTAAGACCTTTAGGCCATGCTGCCACGTCTTCCGTAATAATAAATTCTTTTTCATATTAAAATTTTAAATTCATTTCTTCAGTTTCTTAACATATTGTCTTCCCCTTTTTAAAAGTCATTTCCTTCACTAAGACAAAGCTTATTTGAGTCCTTCAATACGTCTTTAGTTTTAATTTCTTGAAGTTTACATATTATGTTTCTCTGTTAATTTGTTTTATAGTACGTCACATCCTTGAATTACGATTATTTTCACACAAATTATAAAACTAAAATTCTGAACACCAAAATCATCTTTTTTCATGTTGGCGCCAAAACTTCTACGACAGTGCAAAAAGTATTTTTAATATTCTTTTTTTACCTCTATATTTTATACTAGTCTTATATTATGTAATAAACCCATATCTTAATATTTCATGTCTTTTTATAGTTTCGTCTTCAAATTTCTTTCTTGTTCAGGCCTCTGCCTCTTCTGTCGTGATAAAACTCTACAATAGTCTTTCACTAGTATATTTTATTTACTAAATCACATTTACACACAACTAAGTAATATTTACACTTTAATTAATTTACAAATTATACATTTTCACATAATATTACACATTTTTAGCTTAAAGATTGGAGGGAACCTTCGAAAAGCGCGCCTTCCCCTCCGACCGTTCCCGCCAACCATTCTTTCTTTTTTTTTCATTTTTTAGGCTAATTTGCCCCTTTCTTGGGCCGGCTAAGACCTTCATGCTACGCTGCTATGTCTTCCGTATAAATAAATTCTTTTTAAGAGTCACAAGTCATTTTAGGTCACAAGTCGGAAGTCATAGTTCATAAGTCAAAGTCATGTCGGGGTCTTGAGTAAAGCGGCGGCCTCGTTACTTTAGCTCATATAATGAGATTTGGCGGCAACGAGAAAAGACACTACATACTCATTTCCTTATAAATATTTTACTCGTGCACTTGGACTAAATAAAAATTCATTAATTGCCACCTAAATTAACTAATTTTACTAACAATTTACACGAAATTTAATAATTACGAAAAAACTACGCCCATTTTCTTTCAAGATGGCGCTAAAACCTTCTCCTTTTTCTAATTAAATTTGCTGTTTCTGAGGCCTGCTAAGACCTTTAGGCCATGCTGACATGTCTTCTATCAGTTTGTTTTCTTTTTGTATAGCATCTATCGCGGGCCTTGAGCGTGGAGAGTTGAGACGCCAAAATGAGCATAGACAAAAATGTCGTTATCTCTTTCGGCGTACATAATATCAATATTAATTGTTAAAAAGATTACATTTAATTCATCAGTTTTATACTGGCATTACTTTATACTGGCAACCCTGAACTGAAGTTAATTTTGGCGGCAAAAAAACTGTGAGTTGTCAAAGTCAAAGCTCAACAACCAAAGTGTTTAATATAAATAGGTAATTTAGGTGCGGCTCAAAACAATTAAAATTAGTGTTAAACTTAAAACTTATTTTCCTTTTCTAATAAAAATATCCTTTTAAAAGTTTTTAGGTTTATTACAGTATACAAAAATATTATTATTGTCAAAGAATATGAATACACTCTAACGAGAGATTATTATTTAATTGCGGTATCACACATACAAGATATCTTCAAAATTCATATTTTTGTAACGTTGAACAGAGACGTTGAGATATTTTGATGTTATATTTTAAATAATTTAGTCTGCTGTAATTACATTAAATCATAATTCGAAAATTATGTCTACAAGATCTTCAAAGAAGTCTTCACAAACAAAAAATGAAACACCTGCAACAAAACGCACTGAAAATTCTTGGATTTTATTGCTTAATGGTAATTCACGTTTACGATTTTATCTTTTATACATTAAGAAGTCGCTTTTTTCTTTTAGACTAGTTTTGCTAAAATAGTTGCTACAAGATAAGGCTTTGAAGTATGATTGAATAACTAAAACACATTTGTGCAACATATTAAAGAGAATATAATCACTGCGTTTTAAACATATTAATACTAATTTGAAGTTTCGTTGCTGTTTCCAAATAATCATGGCTTAATTACAGAAACTGTTATGCTGAATAACTATTTAAAACCAAAGCATCTAAATATTAGCATAGGTACTGTCTGTGATATAAACTAACTTTTGCTATATTTAGCCAACTTGAAATAGTTGTAACATTATTTAATAAATAAATAAATATTCTTGGACAGTTACACGAATTGAATCTAACCCCAAAGTAAGCAAATTATATGCTTGTGAAGGGTGTTAGTCAATGATACTATTACATAGAAATACTTAAATAGATACCAGAATAAATTTAATAAACACCCAGACCCGGAAGCGCGGACATCTAAATGTTCATCACACAAATGCCTGCCCCCGTCGGGAATCGAACCCGAGCCTCGCGATTCGTCGATGCAGTTAGGCGAATACACTAGCCACTCACAAACGAGGCGGTCGTACCGGATTGTAGTTGCTGGTGCGTCACTATCTTAAGATTGGGATCTTAGGCCAAGTTTAAAAGTCTACTGGCTACTCAACCTGCCAGTATAGACTATGACAATAACGAAAAGTGATAAAATTTTTGTGGAAATAGATAAGGCACCAATCTTTTTAGCTGCTGCACAATACTTTACCACTTAGTTATGACTGACAGCACTAGTTCAATAATCAAATAATATCATATATTTTTTTAAAAAGAAATAGTGAACTGGTTTAAAATTATACAACTAAAAATAAACAAGCCCATCCTTTTGCTGAATGTACTCAGTGGCCATACTTATTGAAGTTGCAAGTTCTAGAAAATGTATAAAACAGGTTTTACAAAGATCTGTTAATGTTCAAAAAGTAACCCCTGAATTTTGAAAAATCACTTTATTATTTAATGATTATACAACTTGCAAACTATGAGGTCTTTTGTAAATGACAAATGCTAGGTCTGATGCTAGTTTTAAAATGTATCTCTCTTAACTGATGATTTGTAATCTAGGGTGCTGCTTAAGAACAAACCAGGACACAAATATCAGGACTGATAAAGCAAATTGAAGGATTAATGTACTTTACACTATAACATTTTTTATCAAATAAGCCAACAAACAGTACACAGCTCTCTTGGTAAAAGACAATCATGAAAGACACCAAGTTGCATTTGCTGTTCTGTGTTTGGGGTAAGCATGTGTGCAAGTCTAATGGAAAATTTAGGCACCATTGAGACAAAAAACAGTCTTAGCTTTTTTGTAATTTTTTTTAATGTAGTGTGTATATTGAGTAAAATTAATCAATTTAAATGGTTTTGTGCAATTTTGTTCAGCTAAAGTACACAAGTTTGTGAAGAAATTAGTGTGTCATGCATTTCCTTGTTGTCACCAAATATAATTGAACATACTAAGGAGGACGGTATACATTGTATGATAACATATGGCAACAAACTTAAACCAATTTAAGCCTTATTTTGTTAAATTGGGTAATGCAATCTATATGCAATAATGCAATAAAATAATCTTGATATAAACCTAAATTTGACTAATGATAGATGCTAACACTCATTCCAAAATCTAAAGAACAGTTATTATTTTTGTCTACTCTTATTATCTAGATTAGAACATGACAAAGATCTCTGTCCAGGCCAGTTGCTCCACAATACTTTACAGTATATTACCATGAGTATTTAAGTTAACATATTTGAATTTTTAATTTACAGATTCACTCTTTGAACAGAAAAGCTTAAGTTATATCACTCTGCCACATCCTTTAACACAGAATCCAGCTAAATATTGTTTGGACAGTATTAATAAGAAGATTTATGAAACTGTTACTTACAGTGAAGAATATAGATCATGGTTTATCGGAGAAACTGTGAAATCTGATGGAAATCTTATCATGATCACACCTGTTAATCCATTGTACCTAGGTTTGTATTAATTTTAACAAATCCCTCGAAATCATTCAACCTCAAAGTAAACAAATTATGTACTTGTGGTATGGGTATTAAGTCAGTAAAATCCAGATCCAGAGAACCACCCCCGTGTTGGTCCGCGCTCCTTTGTAGAATAGACCATCTGCCTTCCTTGCCAGGCAGCTCGTAAAAGGCG
>NJDC01011513.1:121966-139129 GCA_002245475.1 Calephelis virginiensis | reverse complement strand
GCCTTCTGATTGTGATTTTTTTTTGTTTCATATCAAGGAGACATCCCGACAATAACCTACAAAACAAAATAAGGATTAGCAAAAATCGGTGATCAAAGATAAATGAGATTCATTTTTGTGTATGTAAAGATTATTTTTTTATATTATATACGAGAAATAAAGCAAGTGTATTTTCATATCCTAATCAAAATAAATACGAATGGAATTTCGAAAATCATCAAAAAGTGTACAATGTATTAACACTTAAGGCCCCATACTTAGTCAGCCAGAAGAGCCAATCACCGCACTCCCCCGTTCCATGATTACTATGAAATATTGCGCTCTAAAGTAAATGTCGTAAGCGCCAAATCACTATTTTTGACACGATAAAAGTAATTTGAAAAAAAAATATAAAAACTGAAACAGTTATCTTTTAGGTATAACACTTATCTATGTTTATGTTAAATCTGGTGTCGATATTTTCATAATTGAAGTAGAGAGATGGGTTTTGCTTTCAAAAAAGGGTTAAATTTTTGATTTTTTTCTATCGAGCAAAATGAAATGAATCGTGTTTTGGAAACACTAGTCTTATAAAGCATATTAATGTTAATCTTGTGTACTTTTGTCGCCAAGATCCATAATTGCTTTGTATGAAAAAAACAGTATATTGCTAACGTATTTTAGCATACATGGCCTCTTAAGTCCAGTTTGTCATCTTGATATATTTTAAAAACATGGTCTGCAATTTAAGTTTTTGAACGGATATTTTTTACTCGATTCGTCATGGAAGCTTTCCGTTAATCACCACCAACGGGTCACGAGTAAAACCTGCGTAACAAAAAATCGAGGTACAGGTTCGTACATCGATCGCCGACTTTAGGGTATATTTTTATCAAACTTTAAACAGAGGCGTCTTTAAACGTACCTATCTTCTAGGGTATAAAATATTGAAGCCCCGTGTAAAGAAATACTTCATTCAGGCTAGCCACATTTTCGAAATAAATTTAAACTGTCAAATGAATTTTTCTGTCTTTATGATGTTATGAAAAATCCTAGCTATTATATCAGAAGACAAACTAAAAAAAAACAAACTTTAAATTTTCTAATGGTAAGAAATACATACACCAAAATTAAGACCAAGACGTCAACGGTGCGTTGTTAAAATTTGATTGTGATCTTAAGACCTCCTTAACAAAACCTTTTGCACAAGTGAATTTTCCGACTTCGTTGATCTCCAAATCTTAACACTTAATGCTTAATGAATTACTTGTTCTTATATCTTAATGCCACTAAGAATAAGTAAGGCAATACTAATCTAGTAAAGTTATTTCGGGGCTAAATCCTTATACTATGAATCTTCAGAAACCTATTGTTTCTAAATCACTTCATTATGGTTGATGGTGATGGTGTCGTCACATCCCTACGTCAACTGCAACAAATATCTTCGTTTCATGCCGCGTATCAGAAGCCACCGGTATGGATTAGTATCATATACGAATAATATGCCATAACATGATTGACGGCATCTCCGTCTGCGTCCGTGCCAAGTTTTTATATCTTGACCTTGACTATACGGCACCGTTGTTTGCTTGCTTTCAAACTCTTCGTTTTTTTTTTGGCAGATCGACCGGTTTTTAACATACCATGATATTGTGAAGTTGTTAAATTCTAATTTCGTTCTTTGTTTTTTTAATAATAGGAAACGTGGGTCGTTTTTGGGTTTTCTTGAAAAATATAGGCCAAATATCTACTTAATTTTCAGGATGATAGGCAATCTACACACGAGCACGTATATCTACATAACAACGCACTTGCATGATAGAGACTGAAGTTCGGTGACTAAGCCGAATTTGTACTATCTACCACTTTATGTTTATCTTTGTCTCCCGTGTTGGTCCGGGCTCCTTTTCAGAGTAGACCATCTGCCTTCCTGCCAGGCAGCTCGTGAAAGGCGAGCACAAGCTTAACGTCACTAACACCGGTTTGGAGGGTAAGGTAGCCCGTAAATTTACTTTTGCTCAAGGCCTAACATTTCGGCCTGAGGTTGGCAACGCACCAAAACCACCGTTGGTGTCTCTAGGCGGCGTGAATTTCTTACCTTCCATTATCATAAAAAAATGTATTCTAGCCGCCATAAGGTGCTTGCTATTGTCAGTGGCTTGTTAGTAGGTACATACCATTTAACCTTTTGCGACAGTAGCAATATACCTATATTATACTTATAATATAACTAGCTGCCGCCCTGGACTTCGTCCGCGTGGAATTGGGCTGACTTTGGGCTAACCCTAACTTTGACCCGCGACTTCGTTTATATAAGTGAGTAAGTGTACCGCTTACGCAGCGGAAGCTTTCAATAGGAATAAAACCCTCGATTTTGAAACATTTTTCAATGGTGCTCCGCTCCTATTTGTCTTAGCGAGATAAGAGAATAACCTTCCTCGATGAATGACTAGTCCTATCTAATGCCGAAAGAACTTTTCGAATATAACCAGTAGTTCCTGAGATAAGCGCGTTCAAGCAAACAAACAAACTCTTCAACTTTATAATATAAGTATAGAATTAAAATTATTAGTTTATTTATTTTTGCAGGCTGGCTTCGCAAGGTTACGGGTAATCAGGCTCGCGCCATACTTGCTCATACGTTAATTGCCACCTCGTCAGCGACTACCACGCCACGCATAATACGTCTGCTATTTATGGAGTGAGCCTCCTCGCTGACATATTTATAGGTCTTTAGCGATAGCGTGGCCTAGATTACTAATTGCTCACTAGATTATGCACCAGCGTTTACAAAAACGAACTTGTTTCTAAGCTGGCATAACTGTAAATTTACGTGGTACAGATTTTTTGGAAATACAAACTGTACCTGTGAAATTCGTATAGCTCATGTCATATTTTTTCATTTTATAATAATATTAATACGTGAAGCAAAAACATTTGACCCTTTTTAAGAAAATTACGAGCACGGAAGAGTATGAAATTTGGCACACTTATAGTATACGCGTAGGAAAAGTGCAGAATGCTAAATTCTTTTAATTAATAATACTTTTAACTAATAATAAAGTGCAATTAATCAAAAAATGAAACATTACACATATTATCACGCATTTGACACATAAAACAAATATATTGATAACGATAAAAGGTCAAATGGCGCACAATCTATATTCATAATGCTTGGAAGTAGTTGGTCTTGATAAATGAAGGTGGCGTTTTTATAAAAAGGATAACTAACAATATAAGCATAATAATGTTTGAACATTACATTTTAGCATTACATATTGGATAACTTATAATTAAAATTAATTGTGGTCGAACTTCGAAGTTTTATTAATTGTGGTCGAATTTCCAAATGTTTGAAATATACTGTATTTTCATTAGTTATATAAGGCAAACAAGTCTGACTTGATGTTAAAATAAAACTCGTCGCTATGAACAGTCAGAACAACAGACATCCAGATGCGTCCATATTTTCAATATTTTTAGGGTCCTAGATTTAAATCTTACTATATTTAACTATTATTTTACTTGCAATGTTGGTAAGTTGGTAAGAATTTAGCAATTCAATTTTAAAGCATACACACTTAAGCTTAATAACAATGATGTTTTTTTTTACTTCTCGTGTGATGAATTAGTTAAATCTTGGTTAGAGGAACTACTGAAGTTCCCATAATTATCCTATCGTGTTTAGTAGCACTTTCGTGTTGCTCTTGTCGTCTCGTGTTCGTCAAGTCTACTGCTCTGAATTTAATTTTAAAATTTAATTAAGAAGTTTTAACTACTCATTCATAATAATTAGTTTTTATTTTTAGTTTAACTGCCCGTCAGGGCAGGAGAACACAATTTTTCAATGCTCAATTTTCGGAAATGCGAAATTCTCGGAATTCCGGAAGACGTGGTAACTCTACCTTCAGTGGCAAAGAAAACACTAATTAATTTTCCTGGCAGTATTAGCAACAGTAATTTTGTTTAAGCGGATCCTCTGAAATTGTACGGTAGACAGTTTGTTCCTATCAAACCCATTCACATCCGTGCAGCATATAATTAATTACTCTACCCCTTAAATGCTCGTCCAATTAGATACTGTGAACGTGTAAGCAATTACGTAAGCGTAAGCGTAAGTAATTAATAAACAAAAAACAAAAAAATGATAATTTGGAATACTAACGAGGCTTTTAATCAAGGCTTTTTCGGTATTGATTCATTCAAACAAACAAGAATTTCCATTTTTAATCACCATACAAACACACCGCAACAGTGATTTTAGTTTAGAAATTATTTCTCATTCATTTAATAAAAAATCAATGTTTTAATTAGGGTGATAAAAACTATTCCTTGCGTAGTTTTTAATTCAAAATCTGACGTTGAGACTACCTAAAATTATTATGAATGAAATTAATAGTAACACAATAGGCTTAGCCAATACAATAGGCTTTTTGCATTTGTGTTCGTTTTCTTGAAAAGAGAGTGTAGGTATTTGTACAAAACTTAAATAATTAAACAAAACTTTTTTATAGGATTAAAAAAGGAAACAAGCAAACAGGTAATATAATCAAAGTACACAACGGAGTTATCACGACGTAAAACATGTATGTACTTAGGATATTTTACAGTCGATTTTCCAAAAAAATATACTTAATCTATAACATAATTTTAGATCAAGTACTTTTAAGTATGCTCCGTGTAGATACAGAGATCTGTATATTAGATGAGGCTCTCTGGTTTGTGATGTATATCGTCGAGCTGTTGTGTAATGTAGCTTGTATGCAGTATTGGATGTTAGACAAGAATACAGATTACCTGTTAGGGTAGTAAATTTACATTGTCTATAACAAACACCAAATATGGCTATTACGTTGCCAACCTAATAATCTTATAGCTTTAAATGAGCAATTTTTGTATATGTAATTGGAATCTCGGAATCGGCTCCAACGATTTTCATGAAATTTAGTATGTAGGGGGTTTCGAGGACGATAAATCGATCTAGCAAGAAATTTTTTTTAGAAAATGTCATTTTATTCGTGTTTAAACTGAAAAATATGACTCTTCCTGATATCTATTGGCGAATAATAATACTATCTTTTGTGAGCAATAAAGTTGTTCCAGCAGATGGCTTTGTTAAGTGACACTTTAGCTTTACATAGGCCAGTAACCGAAACTAAGAACCGTATTAGGTACTTTTTAATATAAGAAAACACTTGTACTGTTTCACTTAATACATTTTTGAATATGTAAAGTGAAACAGTGAAAAAAGCGATGGATCTATACCCTGGCTGGCACTCTACCACCAGTGGCCTTGGTAGTGTTGACCTATATCTTAACTAGCATCCACCTCTTACGAGCTGCCTGTCAGAGTGACTGCCTAGTGGTATATTCTACTAAATGGACCCGGACCAAAATGGAGAAATGCCGGATTAGGATTGAAGTTTATACGATTTTAACCTAAGTAAGATAATGACAGATAAAGGCGACGTTTATTTCAGTTAATTACCTGCTTTTATACAAGAATTTAAAAACATGGTATCCTCTTATTAAAATTAATAGTACTAGTGTAAAAAAATCTCTTCAGAAAGCTAATGTAATAATATGTATTAAGCTAATGTGTGTTTTATATTTTACATCTCGCACGAGCATTAGATGGAATAATATTCTAGAGTGAACTCATCTATCGTAAAATTAATAAGGCCTGTACCAAGACGCCAAATGACGCGACATTGCGACGTATCTTTGTCTTCGAGTCGAGCTACTCAAATGTGTTTACAGTTTTCTAATATAAACAGTGTGCTTGGGATAGGATAAGTGCCCGGTTGGCGATATATTTGTTATATATGTGGAACTACCTTAGTTTAATTCCTGGCTGTAGGTAACTAGCTCTGCCTGCCTATTCGGGACTGGGGGTATGAAGATAGTTACTATTTTATCTTGGAATCTTAGAACACAAATAACCTTTCGTAAAAATAGCAACACTAGATATTTTTATATTACCGATAATAGCACTCAAACCAATATGAGACAGTTTTAAATTGAATTTCATTTTTCCTACAACATTATACGTTTCTTACAATTTTGTTTGAAACGTCGACGAACAAAATTGTATTACAATCAAATAGAGAAGTCATTGCCTTGGAGCCATTTATGATTTTTGCTGGAACTTGTGATCTTTGCTTTTTGTTTGATTGCAGTATGATTGAACAATGTGACACTATGATAAGATATACTCTGAGCCAAATTGATTCGCAGCGAACACAGTTCAAAGAAAACTTCTTTGAGCATCGCGACCTACTTTTAAAACTTGAAATTGTAAGTAGTTTGTTTATGGAAATGTTTAATAAACAAATTCTTTAAACATCTGAAAGTCGGACAGGGACACCACTTTCTTGTTTGGCTTTTGACCAAGAAAATTGTTTTATGACTTTTTCTTAATTTGTATTTCATTTTGGTTTCCTAATAAAAAAGTTAAAACCGGTGCGTTGGAGGGAATCGAAACTGTTCTGTCCTACTTGCCTTGCTCCCACGTAGACGCTAGTTAGTTCAAGCATGTTGCTTGAATGACTGACGGCCATTATTAGTAACCTATCTAAGATAAAAGATTGTACTATTTTAGATCAGTTGCCAGGTAATCGCTGTTATTTTAAAATAATTAACGAAAATATCTTAGCAATCAAACTCTAGTAGGCCTATCTTATCTGTAAATAGGTTATTAATAATGGCCGTGACTCAGGTTAGAATTATTGAGCGACTGTCAAACCGACCAAGGTTTACTACATGCAGCTAAAATATAACCTTGGACCAGCTGGAGATGAGCGTGTCTCAACGGAGCCATTATTTATTCAACTGAAGACGTGACTCTAGGTATAGTGGACTTGGAATGTCCACCGTATCACGAGCAAATAATTTACTTTGTTTGGGGGAAAGGTTAAGTCGAAACATTTGTCTTTCTGTCATTTATTTGTACACTAGCACACGGATTCACTTGTTTGCCTTAAACCAGCGGTCGGCAACCTTTTGGTAGACAAGGGCTAGAAGGCTGCGAAATAAATTAAAGGTGGGCCACACTTATATAAATGTAAGTTAATATTAACCCTAGAAGACAAATATACCACCTACGTATAATTGGTCAATCAATTAGAAAAAAAACAAAAATGAGCGCAGAGAAGCGCATTCTTAAGACTGAATCCACACTATACAGTATTACAGTTTACAGTACATACAGTACAGTACAGTACAGTACAGTACAGTATACAGTATATACAGTATTATTATTCGGTCAACCACGGATCGTTAATACATTTATTTTTATATATTTATAACTTACATAAAAACAACTACGATTATAAAAAACCGAAAAACTAAAAAGTAATAAAGATTTAATATTAATTATATACTACTTGTTATTTACATGTGCCATTTACTAATAGGTTTTTGATGGTACGAGTATCTTCTTTTGCACAGTGCATGTAATGTTTGTTCACTCACCAGGGGAAAACTTCAGATCAGTTTTTATAAGTCGGTAACTAGGTGTATAAGCTAGTTTTCATAGAAACTATTGAAGTAGATATGGAATCTATATTATATACTTAGGCCTGTAACAACAAACAGGGTTTTCTATTTTTTAAAAGTTTTGTGGCCGCAATGTTATCCTTAATTGCACAAAAGCTACTTATTAAATCGCTCACTACAGGAGTTCTCGGGGAATAGAGGAAAAAATTAAAATATTATCTTATTTATGCGTACTCAGATTTCATTACTTTTCCTTTCTATTCTTATACGGTTTTTGTATAATACATACAACAAAGAGGAAACATTTACACAGTGTTGCACATTTACTTGCTGACAAGCATAAATAAATAAAATGTTTATAATCATTATAAATTTAATTTAATTAGTGAAACTAACCATAGTTTATGGATTTTGTTTTGCCATTTTTTCTCCTGACTGGATAGGGTTGGAAACGGTGGTAGTGTATAATCATTGAAATTGTTTGTAATAAATTAAGAAGCTTGTTAAAATTATAAATAAGTGCTGTGGTTTAAATATTAATAAATATATATAGAAGTTTTTAATTTCTATACATTTTAAATTAATATTTTTGCACACCACAATGAGGCAGAATATGTTGGTATACTTAATTATCTGTGTAACAACTTTTTAACTTAAGCTCCGCAAATAAATAAATCATTTCAAAACCTAGACAAAAAACCTTAGGCCAAGCATTGTCCTATATTAAAACACGGATATTTTTCCCCGTTTTGGTCCGGGCTTCTATGCAGCCAGGACCATCTGCCTTCCTGCCAGGCAGCTCGTAAAAGGCGAGTATAGGCTTACCGTCACTAACATCGTGACTTCTAACTAGGTGGTACCACCGCCTTACTTATTCCTGCCGTCATAACGTCAGTGCTTGCCTTGACGTGTTCCGGTTCGCAGGGTAAGGTAGCCGATAAACTTATTTTTGCTCGAGGTCTAACATCTCGGCCTCAGGTTGGCAACGCACCATTATTACCTTTGGTGTCTCTAGGTGGCGTGAATTTCTTACCATCAGGACATCCGTCTGCTTGTTTGCCTTCCAATATCATAAAAAAAACGGAATGTCCAATAACTAAAACAGTGATAATGATATACTTACATAATTAGGATAGTCTTCTGTTTTGAAAATTGTACAAAACTAACTTTATGGTAATGGTGAATAGTTGATCAGACTACTTTCTAGAAAACTCTCAACAATTAGCAACTAGGACACAAAATTAACTTTGCTAGCACCGCCAGTCAGCCGCGAACTTTTAAGTATTTAAAGCTAGTGCGCAACATTGTTAAGCATAATGAAATTTATATTACAAAACTAGCTGTCCCGGCGAACTTCGTTCCACCCGTTCAGTTTGTATGAGAAAAATGAAAATTTTGTTTTTCCTAGTTTTCTCGCAGTGTTTTCCTTTTTATTATATTTTAAACCTTCCCTGGACTTGAATAAATAATTAAAAACCAAAATTAGCCAAATCCATTGAGCCGTTTTCGAGTTTTAGCGAGACTAACGAACAGCAATTGATTTTTATACATATAGATAGATAACGGTCTTAGTTTTTAGGCTTTATAGTAAACTAGTTTTTACCTACTCGCATTTAAATAATTATTATAGTAAAATTATCAAAAGTTACTTTTAATGCCCCCATTAATATGTATACAGAGTTTCATGATGATTTGTTAAGCAGTTTTCGAGCTTAAAAAAATTACGAATAACGAATACTACCTGGTGCAAAACCTCAAACAGCAGTTATTGACATAATAAAGTAAGTGAAGATTGGGTAGCAGGTATAGGTATAGCGGTAGTGGCAGGTTGGAAGACGAACCCCCCCGAGGGTCGTCGAGGCCGCCTTGTCGTGGCGGGGTGGCTGAGTAACTAGGGTAGAGCCAGGGCCCCCGTTGAAACTAATACGGACCAGGGAGGGCGCTCCTCAGTACTCCTCTCTGTCCAAGAGGGGACACGAGAAGCGCACACAGGAAGGTGGGCCACTTGGTGCGCGTGGGATGGCGGCAGCACGGCCCGCGGAGGAGGGGGGCGGGCTTTCCATCTAGCCCGCCCTGTCGAGAGGGGGTTGAGGCAGGCACGGGGGTGCCTGTCGCCACTGGAACAACCGAATTAGTGCATGCTATGTCTCCGTGCACCACTTCAGACGATATGCGGCCCCCTGTAGAGGTGGGCTGCCCGATGGAGATCAAAGGATCTAGCGCCGCTGGGGCTGTGGATGTGTGCGAAAGCGTTCCCGCAGCCCCGGTGCCTGGCGCAGGGGTGGACACCGTGGGGTTTTGGTGAGTAGGAGTCTCACATAACCCGCCACTTCCCCTGAAAGTGGCGGGTATCCATGATGGATTTTCCCACAAAAAAAAGAAGATTGGAAGACGAAGAAGAAGAATTTGTACTTTAAAACTTTATCCTTTTCCCTAAATTACTTTCATCATCTTCTAAGTTTATATCCAATGCCATAGAAAGGCAGATGAAATATTACACGAGATGCTACGTGCTGAGTTTAGACAATGCCATTAATCAATGAAGTTGGAAGTTGAGGCAAAGATGAGACGTTATTTGATGCCAGAGATGAATCAATTTTAAAAAGCTTTTACAAAGTTCAACATAATTTGATTCTTTGCGTTAAGTTGAGTTTCTAATATAAGATAAATAAGTACAAATATGATGGACATCTTGTAAAATGTATTTATCTTTTTGTAGATTTTGAAATAGGCTGTATTTTTTTGTGATAAACGAGTCTGACTTAATGATAAAAAAACTTTGTGGCTGATAAACAAGGCTGGCTTTATCTTTAAAAAAATGACGGGTTGCACTCCGGGAGTGCCGGCAGAAGTGAAAACTTGAATATTAACGTTGTGCATTTTTGATACTTTGGAATAGCTAGGGAATAATTTTGCACGAATTGCTTTAATTATCAGTATGAAAGTACTAGCATTTATGCACAAATATTATTTTCATATTAATAACCTGCGTTTGGCTTGACAAAAACTCGCTAAAGTAAAACCACGTGACAGCTAGAAGCGTCGTCATGTTATTTGTACATCTAACATTGCTCGCCTACACATAAATCTTATTTTCAAGATGGAACAAATAGAGCAATGTTTGTTGATATTATACGTATCTGCTGTGAGAATGTAATGGTAGATAAGTATATTGTGGCGTTTTATTCATTGCGTATTTTATACTCTTCGGAAATATCTAAGCAATACAAAAACAGCAATGAATCTACGTTTTATTTTAGATCTCGGGCCGTCTTATTCGCGCATGCGCAGTGCGCCGTCTTACGTTCTAACGATCTGACGAGATTTTAGAAGTTTTTACCTATTCCAAAAAAGTGCGCAACGCCGCTAAGGAAGTTTTCACTTCAAAAACTCATCGTTACGAACAGTCACAACGGCAGACATCCAGATGCCTTAATATTTTCAAAGCCCTAGGTTTGAAGCTCTCTATTTTTTCCAAACTATTAGTTAACTTGCAAATTTTGAAGAATTGTTTGTCCCAGTGGAATTACGCAATTCAAGTTTAAAGCATACACACTTAAGTTTAATAACAATGAAATATTATGCTATAATTGATGCGATGTGATGGACTTTCCTATCGTGTTTGGGCTTATTCGATACATCCTGAATAGCACCCCTCAAGTCTACTGCTGGTAATTGAATCTAATAATGTAATTAAAGAATTTTAACTTTTTAAATCGTGAAACTCATATGTTTTTTATGATATTGGAAGGCAAACAAGCGGACGGACTTCCTGATGGTAAAACATTCACGGCGCCTAGAGACACCAAAGGTGGTAATAGTGCGTTGCCAACCTGAGACCGAGATGTTAAGCAAGGAGCAAAATTAAGTTTACCGGCTACCTTACCTTTCGAACCGGAACACGTCAACGACAAGCTCTGACATTATGGCGGGAAGGAATAGGTAAGGCAGTGCTGCCGATCCAGGCGAGTTGCTGCGAAATTCTGCGACGTAGTAGGATGTCACGGTGATAGTGAAGTTAAGCCTATGCTCGCCTTTTACGAGCTGCCTGGTAGGAAAGCACATGGTCTATTCTGCAAAGGAGTCGCCGCGAATGCCGCCAAATTCTCGGGATTCCGGGACAGTTGGAAACCCTACCTTTAGTACCAGGCAAAGCATTAATTAATTTTGCTCTCAGATTAGCGACAGTAATTTCCATAGCGTTATTATTGGTTTCGGCGGATTCTCTGAAAATTTACCCCGGTTACCTTGTTCCGATCAGACCTATTCACTTGCGTGCAGTTCATAATTAATTGATGCAATTTACTTAGAAACACTTGTACTTTCCACAATATATTTTATTATTTTTTATTTTTATGGTTTAGCCAACCGGTTTCGCTATACAAGCATCATCAGGGCTATATAACAACAAGTTGTTATACAACATACAAATTGTTAACAACAACTTGTTGTTGTGTAAATTGCATCAAGAATGGAATTCCACCAAGCACTGACGACAAGAAGTATAGAATCTATCATAATTAATTCTTCTACCCTCAAATGTTCATCCAATTAAGTCGTATCCTTTAAACTATGGAACGCGTAAGTAAGTGGGTATTTTAAGTATTACAAAAAAATATCGCCTCTATGGACTAGCGATCCGACGCCAGACTTGATTTCCGGAGGCGAGACCTGATTTTCATTATGGATGCGAGCCCTGGATTGGATAACAAAAAAAGAAAATACCATTTTAAATTTTCTTAACGTTATTTTCATAAAAATAGCGTTGGCTGGGATTGGATATGTGCCCGCTTGGCGATAGGCTTACCACTTATAGCATTGTGGCATTTAGAGTCTTCGCCTAGTCGTGGGTGGTTGTGCCTCTGCCTACTGCTTCAGGGATAAGGGCGTGAAAATACTTTAAAAATGTGATAACTTTTGTTTTAATCTTGAGGCACTAGAGAGTCTTTTTAATAAAGGTTTTGTGAGCATTGCTTCATATATCTTACTTGCAGTTAATGAAAGCTGTAGCTTGCGAGATGTCCAACTTTCATTAGAAGTTAAAACAAGACCTCAGTCACTGGCACAGCAGCTGATAATTCCCAATATTACTTATCTTTAAGGTGCTTTTTATATAATTTTCTATCTATTTTCTTTTTTTTTTTTTGCAGTGTCTATTCATTAAATACTGACAAGAGGCTTATTATAAAAACCGTTATGTTGGAAAAGCATAGCAGAGCAACCAGAAAAGGGATTGTCAAAAGGCACAGCAGCTGATAATTCCCAATATTACTTATCTTTAAGGCGCTTTTTATATAATTTTCTGTCTATTTTCTTTTTTTTTGCAGTGTCTATTCATTAAATACCGACAAGAGGCTTAGTATAAAAACCGTTATGTTGGAAAAGCATAGCAGAGCAACCAGAAAAGGTATTGTCAAAAGGCACAGCAGCTGATAATTCCCAATATTACTTATCTTTAAGGCGCTTTTTATATAATTTTCTATCTATTTTCTTTTTTTTTTTGCAGTGTCTATTCATTAAATACTGACAAGAGGCTTATTATAAAAACCGTTATGTTGGAAAAGCATAGCAGAGCAACCAGAAAAGGGATTGTCAAAAGGCACAGCAGCTGATAATTCCCAATATTACTTATCTTTAAGGCGCTTTTTATATAATTTTCTATCTATTTTCTTTTTTTTTTGCAGTGTCTATTCATTAAATACTGACAAGAGGCTTATTATAAAAACCGTTATGTTGGAAAAGCATAGCAGAGCAACCAGAAAAGGGATTGTCAAAAGGCACAGCAGCTGCTAATTCCCAATATTACTTATCTTTAAGGCGCTTTTTATATAATTTTCTGTCTATTTTCTTTTTTTTTGCAGTGTCTATTCATTAAATACCGACAAGAGGCTTATTATAAAAACCGTTATGTTGGAAAAGCATAGCAGAACAACCAGAAAAGGGATTGTCAAAAGGCACAGCAGCTGATAATTCCCAATATTACTTATCTTTAAGGCGCTTTTTATATAATTTTCTGTTTATTTCCTTTTTTTTTCAGTGTCTATTCATTAAATACTGACAAGAGGCTTATTATAAAAACTGCTATGTTGGAAAAGCATAGCAGAGCAACCAGAAAAGGGATTGTCAAAATAAACCCAGCTTTTACGGAGATCAGCCGTGATAAATTTTTAAGCACCAATGTCGTAGATATCTGATTGTTTCAAGTTTTTAATAGAAGAATACTACTAAATTCTGATGTTATAAAATAAATTTTAATTTATATTTGAAGTTATGCTTCTTTGTGTGCGTCATTAAAACATAATGAGAAGTGATGAGAGTGAATTTTTTTAAATCCGCGCGCATCTGTCACACGAAAGTAACATCATGAAGTTGCCTGCTTTAGGAACATGTTTCTACGTTCACAGACGTTCATATGCCGCTAGATGTATTCTGGACGCAAACATACTAAAGTAGCAAAATTTATGTAAGTATCTTCAGGCCTTTATTTCTGAAGAGGTAGGCAGGGGCACAACCAGGGCACCCACGACTAGCCGAAGACACTAAGTCCCACAAAGTGATAGGTGGCAAGCCTATCCAATCTGTGCAACCTTAGAATAATTATTCTAAGTGTGCAACGTTAATTTTATTAGAAAATTGAAAATATGCATTTTCCAATTGTTTACACCCCGACTTGGGGATCAAACCCGGGACACCAAGAAGTCAAGCCCGACGTCGGACCACTAGACCACAGAGACGAGGAGAGGAGAAATTTATATATTTTACTAAACAGCAGTCAGCACTGTTCATCATGAGAACAACGGACCGACATAAGTCATAACACTAAAAGAGAAACAATTGGAATCATCGTAATGATTAATAACATTATACAATCATACGCCAATCGTCAACTCAATTTGAATTAATGGTAACTATTATTACACAAGTTCCACAATCGTGCTTTCATAGAATAGGTGGGCAACCCAGAAGACTTCTCGTTTTAATAAGTAGTAAGAAATGTAGGCCGTCAATAGACCTAATATAAAGACATATAACACTTATATCTTTTTAAATAAAAGAAATCTGTCCAGTCTAAATTAGGTAAGTATGGTTTTTATGATATTAGAAGGCAAATAAGCAGACGAATTTCCATATAGTTAGAAATTCACGTCACTAGTGACCCTAAAGGTGGTAATGGCGCGTTAACAACTTGAGGCCGGGATGTTAGGCCTTGAGCAACCTCCGAATCGGAACACATCAACTGCAAGTGCTGACGTTATGGCGACAGGAAGTGACAAGGAAAAAGTTTCGCAGCGACTCGCCCAATCCGGGTGAGTCGCTGCGAAACTTTACCACCTAATCAGTTGTAGCGGTGTTAGTGGCTGTAAGCCTATGCTCACCTTTTACGAGCTGCCTGGTAAGACGGCAGATAGTCTATTCTGCAATTAAGCCCGGACCAACACCGGGACGGGGACGGTTATCTTAAGATATTATTATATCAGGCAAAACTTTCTAGGAATAAAGGGGCTCTTATAAAAATAATATTTATGGTTCTAAAAACGTTTTTAACGTAACACAAATTCAGTCGAATTATGGTATTATTCCTGAAAAAAAAAGCAAAATAGAAAACAACTAAGCTGATTTTCTTACTTATAGTTCCGATCCCATTGTAGATTAAAACATTTATAATTATAAATAAACGTCGCTGTCCTGTGGCCGGGAACTTAGGTCAATGGTTCAAGCTACATCACGTTTAAAATCAATGTTGGTTTAATATTAAAAAAAAATAGTTCGACGATTGTTGATTTTTATATCTATAAATATAAATGTGATAATTTTGTCACAAAAAACATATTTTTGTGACAAAAATTATTAGTCATATGCCCCGCAATGGGCTAGAAAATCCTTAAAGACTACAAGGGGACGACGTTTTCTATTCTTGACATTCATGACGCTTATACGATGGTCATCAGTTCAATCATACTATAGTATTGCAATGCCCTTGCAGTTGTTGACGCACCTTACATATCTTACATTATACATGTCTATGCCAAAAATTAGCCCTGAAATCTCCTCGTAAAATAAAGTTATGAGCTTTAAAATTGCATTTTAAATGATTAAAAAGCAGACGTTTTCTTTGTTTTAAATATTGCAACCTCCGACATTTGGTAGGTTAATTCTAATTTTAGTTTAGTCTAACAGAATCGCTTCCATTAATAAACTAACAAACGAACACGAATCTAAATAAAACTCGTGATAAATCAATAAAGGCTAAGAATACTGGTCGGAATTTCAAACTGAATTTGCATGTTCCCGCCGCTTTAGTGTGGGGCGGTAGACTCGGCTCGCTGGGCATAATTTAATTGTACACCTGCAGCGACTACATCCTGCACGTTTCTGCAATGACAGCTTTAATTGTCGAGAGATTTATCTAGAGCTTAGAATCCCATGTGCTCCATTAGAGTAAAAATCGGTGAGTGATGATGTTATCCGACTTATTTTGAATGTCCATATTTTTAAATGAAAAAACACTTGTCCTGTTTTCTTCTTTTAAAAATATGAATTTTTGGAAAGAAAGTGTTGGTGTTAAAATGCGAAAGGGCATGCTCCGCTGGTTGGGTTATGTGGAAAGAATGACAGATGAAAGACTAACAAAGCAGATGTACAATGCGAATGAGGATGGATGTACCCGGGGAGACCAAATTTGACATTCCACGATCAGATCACTCGGATATCATCCGAGGGTGGTGTCAAGAGTCTCCCAAACCGACGTGTTTGTATGAAAAGGGTAATGGATGTGAAGGAAGCCACTAAGGCTTATCAGAATCGTCTGGCATTCAATACTCTCTGCCTACCCCATAAGGGACTTGGCGTCAAGATATGTATATGTGTGAATATTTGGAAGTTTTACCAAGTGCCATCGCTTGAAGGTATCAAAAAAAACTTTTTGAATGTTCATTTCAATTAATCTAAAATAATATTACTTACGATTTTCAAAGTTTAATACTACATAATAACCTTAAAAATATTCATGTTTATTGTTAAATAGTTTCTCCGGTGATCTTCGTTTTACCCGTTCAGTTTGTATTGGAAAAAATAATTTTCAAACGGAATAAAAAGTATCCTATTTCCGTCTCCTGGTTTTAAGCGACCTCTTTTTAAATTTTCAGCCAATTCGAATCAAGAACAGCTAGTTCTTGAATTATAAATAATCTAACTAACACGACTTTCTTCTGTGTATAATATATAAAACATATATATACAATACATAATGCAAAAAAGTATACGTCTATGTGTCGTGTTTTCACGCCTAAACCACTAGACCGATTCTAATGAAATTTGATAAGCATACAGTTAAAAACCTGGATCCAAACATAATCCTCTCGGTTTCGAAATCAACCCTCAAAGGACTATAATGGGGATCAAAGTGTGTATGAAACTATTCTTTTCAGATGAAGAAGCGCTAATTACCAGTATTTGTACACATACTGATACATTGTGCTAACAGCATGGAAGCCCCTTGATGAACGTAGCTCATGATATATGAGATGATGTATATAGATAATATAAAAATAAAGTTTATAAATTCCGTTGTAGAGCTAGAAAGTTTACAATAAAAAACTTGGCTCTACATGACATCTGTTAACTTTTATACAGTTCCAACCAATTCATCTAGTTAAAACTAGATATAGTTTAAACTATTTATAT